>OZ010690.1:8840125-8985604 GCA_963932265.1 Thymelicus lineola | reverse complement strand
TATGTCTGTACTCTCTCTATAGGTCGGTTTCCTCAGTGCTGAGAGTCGTGACCGCCACTATTATGTCTATAGGTACACTGAAGATTTAATGAGTGTAATAGAATGCAAATTAGACATTTTTTTAAATCTTGTCTGTCTGAATATTTGACACCGCATCACGCAAAAACTACTAGATGAAATTGAATGTAGTTTTCACAGTTTTATTGCTGGTCTAACTTAAAATCTGGTGCATGTTTCATCGTGATACGTCACTTAAAAGCCAAGACATTAATAAATAGGAATTTTTATACGCCAAATAACAGCAAAAAATAGGGAATGCACCTAATAGGGAGAACGTAATCTACTTTATACCGTTGGAAAATACCTTTTTTCTTTTCAAAAACTGATTTGTTTTTCAGTGAATTAGTTTCGCTAATCAACTTAAGATGTCAGTTTAATGTAAAAAATGTGCCATAACATAAAAAATGTAAGACGGTCCAAGAAAGAAATTTAAGATATTTTTACCGTCAAAAAATCTTAAAAGGTATAACAAATATTTTTTCTATCAAGGGGAGTAGGTAAAAGTTTGTAACATTTTCGTATATCTCGCCGGTTAATTGTAATACAGGTACATAGAATTAATATAAATACAAATCCTTTTCATATTTAATAATTACAATGAGTAGGTAAGTAACTAAAATATGTGCGAATGATCACCTACTGGTCAATGTGTACCAAGCCGGCGCCACATAGGCTAATCATGATCGGACATAGGTGCAATACAAATTGACTTTATTTGTTAGAATTTGTGAGTAACCGACATAAAAGCAGAGGAGCCACCTGATTGGTAAACACGACACCGTCCTCCATGGATGACTAAAAGCGTCATCCGTGGTCAGACTAAAACCCATACGTTTCATCCAAAAAAGATAAGAAAATAAAGAAAAATAATAAGATAGAAATAGCCGGCAAACGAGCTGACGATCCAACTGATGGTAAGTGGCCATCGTCGCCCATGAAGATCAGCAACACCAAAGGCATCACTGATGCATTGCCGGCCAAGAAGGGCGAAGAAAAAGAAAGAAAGAACTGGCACTCAAGCCCCCAGCCGGAACACGACGAGTCATTTGACGGCTGAATCATGCTCAAGGGTGGGTATCGAGGCGAAACCATAGAGAAATAATAATAGCAAATGGTATTAATTAACAATTAAAATCCATATTACCAATAAAATCCCTCCGAGGGGCCCTACCACTACCGGGCCAGATTTAGTCGCCTCTTACGACACCCATCCAGCGTGAGATTGGGGTTAGTTATTCTAAGCCGCCTCAATACGGCCAAATTATTACGTATTATTGTTACGTCTTCATATTATTATATTGTTTTCTTTACAACGGCAATCGTTAATAGTTAATTAATTTATCATACGCACGTAATCTTTACCTCATGTACGATATCGATTTTCAAACTATTAGAATATACATTTTTTTTACAAAAAGCATCCTTAATAAACCTTATTTTAACAAACCAAAGTAAATAATTCGAAAAACCATAAAATTTACGATTGTGGTAACGGTGAATTCATGAGCATAATTAAAAGCTTGCGTTTGAAATGCGGTTAACCAAACCATGTTCCCGCGCAATAATTAAAATAATCTTTATCTGGGTGTATCACTTATCACGTATTTCCATCAAGTTCCCGGAAGACTGAAGTTGAAACCAAAGGTTTTATTCAAATTTAAACTCCAATAACTAATTTCATTAAATTTAATTTCACTACAAATAACGCAGCGATATTAAATCGTCAATTTATTGCAAGCTAGTCATAATCCTTTAATTTCTACTGGCTTGTATTCCCTTCGGTTTACGTGACATGCGTGAGATGTAGTATAGTAAAGTAATATCGGAAAGAGTAGTTAATAATAGTGGCTCGACGGGGTTCCTGCCATTGAACGCGAAGTTTACGACGAAAGGTAAGATGTTGTTTTCGCCGGGTTAATATTATTCAGGCACCTGAGTACAGCTACTTGCGTAAATAAATCATAATATATTTTGTTCGGGAGTGTACACTACGAAAAAACGTTATGTAATTATAATAACATATATTTTGTAATGAAAATTTTAGTAACTTTAAACTATGAATGACCTAACCTATTACACGGTACAAAATTCCGCTGGTTATTTAAGAAGCCTAGAACCTCTATTACGCTGCTTCAGTATGGATCGATATGGACTATCATACAATAGTACCTAACTCTCTTTATTTTCTTGGTCAGTAATGAATCGGTGATGCCTTTGATGTTACTGATGATGACATGGACGGTGACAATTACCATTATTCACAATTCTCGTCTTCCCTGCTCGTCTACAGGTTATTTAATTACATTAAAATACCCAGTTTATTGCCTTAAAGACATTACAAATCTACCACACTCTGCATAAAACTAGGGAATGCAGTGTTACAATTAAACTAATGAGAAAAAAAACAACATTTAATTCTATATCCTACTAATTGGCCAAAGAAAGTAGCAGAGGAGACACTTGATCTTTACGAATTTATGTTACCAGTAGCGTTATTGACGCAATATGGGAAAGTTGGAAATCGAGAACTCACATGTCAACCGGCCCTCCAATATTTTAATTGAACCAATATTCTAATTGAATTAAAAAAAAAACACGAATACCGTTCGAAATTAAGTGGGTGAAGAGACCAGCGTCGACAGAAGGGCCGGGGTAAATATTATTAACATGCAATTTTCTTTTCAGGAGTTTGTCATATCTTATCTCATAAAAAATATAAATGTGAAATGAGGCCCAAGTGCCATAAGAAGTAGACTTCGCCGATAAAAGAATTGAGATCTATCTACATGTGCCAAGTTCTGTATAGAAAATCCTAAAATTTTTAAGGCTTTTGAGTGAACTTTTACTGTTAAATATTCAATTGAAGATCGAAATTCAGAATATGTACCTACAAATCAAGCTTATGGCCGGTGTAGAGAATTCTGTTATAGAGCCGTCACTAAACGGGTTATGATCCAGTTTAGAACCAACAATCATAATTGAACCAGTCCTGGATTTGTCAATAGGCCGTAGGTATAGGCCGCGGCCTAGAGGCGGCAGCGTCCTAGGGGCGACAGATTCCCGAAAATGATATTATAGATGGTTTTGCTACTAAAAAATGCCGTAAAAAATTATAAATCTTATTTTTTTACGCACTTTCTTAGTGACTAATTCGATGCCTTCCTTACTATGAATGGAAAATTATTATTTTAGAAAGGTACATGGGGCGGCGGAAATAAATTGGTCTACACCACGGTCTGTGGCCTACACTCATAAAAAATATAAATCCGGCACTGAATTGAACGCGTATATAAAAAATAATGCCTGTATTTTAATCTAGGAGTTCCATTGTCTCTAGCGAACCCTGAGCGTACATCAGCTCACCATCATAAAATTAAAAATGTATAGTAATCTGAACTAAAGCCATAAACAAAATCAGCTCAGTAGGGCAAAAGGAAGTACATAGGTATGTACATCGTTCTAATTCAACTTGCAAGATTTTACCCATACAAGAGCTAACAAACTATAGAACAAAGCAAGGTAAGTAAAACCTTGTAAACAAACAAAAAATGTAATATAAACAAACTTGCATCAAAGCTAAATGGTGATAATATAATAGGTATATTCAACACGAAGCAGAACATTTACCTAGTTCCAATTGTATAACGTTCATAAACTTGAAGTTTGGTTTCATTAAGTCTTGTATTAAAATGCAAATTATAAGCAAAGAAAGTGTTTACGTCGTGGCAGTATTCAGAGCAATATTTCGAAGCGCAAGATTTTGGCGTAATGTGTGCAAATGGGAATGCAAACAGTTTGCTATATGTTAAAGCCCTGAATGTTGGACATTTAAGTGTGACCACACTTCAATAATTTGCGAGAGACTTTCTCGCATAAGTGTAGAGAAAACTAATTTTATAGCTAGATAATTCATGTGCATGTGCTTCAGTCCCAGACATCGACATTTTTAACGACACGCGCCTTGCCTTAAAAAATAAGCTACACTCTTTCTTTATAAGTTCATAAATTTTTTTTTTTTTTATTCTTTTCTAAATTATTATTCTTACTAGACCTTTGTTAGTTACCCTGTTTTTTATATATATATATATAAATACAAACTTAACTATTATTAGTAGAGATGCGCCGAATATTCGTTTGATATTCGGTATTCGGCGTATTCGGCTTCTTTTTCACTATTTGTATTCGGCCGAATTATTCGGTTTTGGTGCCGAATATATTCGGTTCGAGTATTTCTATTTTCTTGACTATTGACTACACTACACGGTATAGAACTAAAAGACAAAACCTCTTATGTAAGATCTATGATATATTATAAGTCAAAGAAATCCTATGAGGAAATTGTTGAATAAAGCTAATAAAATAAAGCAATTAAACTTCAAATCACATTTTGTATTTTGAAACCTCAAGTCAACATATTATTTATTTCTTAATCTATAGTTACTTAGTATAAGCCAACATTTATTTTAAACCTTAAATCAGCATTTATTTTTAAACCTCAAAACAATATTTTTGGTAAATGGTAATGGTAAATGGTAAACCGAATAATTCGGCCGAATATCCGGTTCGGTAAAGGTTAAACCGAATAGTATTCGGTATTCGGTTATTCGGTGAAACCACTATTCGGCGCATCTCTAATTATTAGTATATACAAATAGTAACTTAATTAATATAAATTTTATCTATCGTATGTAGCGCAATAACATGCCAGAAAGAGAATGTTGTGCAAGCCTGTTATTGGCATATATACCTGAAAATGTAATTAGTTTATAATTATTACCCCTAAGTTGAATGTATGTATATTATGCTGTTGGCGTGCCTAATAAAGAAAATAAATAAATAAATTTTTTCTTTCTTGTCAACCCGTATATTGCAAATAATAATAATAATAATAACGTACATTTTTCGTGTTTGTTGTTTCGTGTAGTAAGAAAATTAACAACCAGTTTAAAATTTTGCTTTCAGCTTCTTAATTCTTAAAAAAACAGATACTACTATTTTACCCTTTACGTATATCTAAGTAAAGAGATTCTTGGAGTTCCGACATTTTTGAATAAGTATTCTTGAAGAAGGAGATTCGTGGATGGAGACAGATGCTTGATTTTGTGTTTGCGAAAGTAGATCACGATGGCATAAATGCACACTGTAGTACACAAACATGTCCCGTTCTGAAGCAACAACTCGTGGTGTATGTAGTGATTACGAAGATAGCGGTACATTCAAGTGCACGGTCAAGGCGATGTATGGTCGAGGCGGGGGCTCGAACCCGATACAGTCTCTCGCAGACCTCTCACCGGTGCCAACTTCCACCTGCCAGCACGCTGGCAATACGTTAACATACATATATTAGGATTAAATATTTAAATTAAGGTAAGCAAAAAATATTTAATCTCGCATACTTTGAAAAATGTTTTAAAAATATAAAAAAATATTTAAGCTGTGGTTTTAAATGATTATAAATAAATGATTATAAAAAATAATACAATATTTTTATGTGTAAGCGAAATAAGTCATTATCTTCATTTTTAACATTATGACAAAAATTTATTAATCAGTAACTCGATTTATGACGTTTGAAAACAAACACTATGTGCAGTTAATGAAGGATAAGTAACTTAGGAAAATGCAAATTCCATAAGCCTTAACATTCAATTAAATAACATATTTTTAGTAATGAAAATAACTCATATCCCTCATCCCTTAAAACTCTTCCGAAGAATAAAAAATAATAATCAGTTTAAAATATCGCATTGCACATCGTTTTATAACGATCATACCTTAAAACTTTCTTAGCTAATAAAGCTTCGTGCCCGGCATGCAATTCCGTTTAGTACTGTCTCCTGAAGCTAATGGAATTCTTTTTAATTTACAATAAATAATGAAGAGTACCAATTTTCTTTCTTCCTTCTGTTTTTGGAAATAGACAGTACTTATTCTACATAAATACTGAAGTACCGAACCACTACCTTAATAGTGATTTTAAGCATTCATAAAATCGTCTTAGGGTATCTGCATTTTAAATTCCAACCAACGTATCTTATCTACTATTTCCATATTAATACCATAAATTAGTTGTGCTACTACTAAACTTGTATAAACCTATAACTTGTTTAAACTTATATAGGTACTTATTTCCGAAAGTTTTAATGTCTTAGTCTTCCACTATGTTGTTTAGTCTTAGAAAATATGCCAATAAACGATCCTTTTTGTTTCAGCAGAATGAGGCTCCATATAAAAATAGGATTACTTTTAGTCACATTGCATTGTGTTGTCGCTGAAATAGACAATGACGATGAATATGCAACAGTTGAAGCAGAATTGGATAACAGCATTCCAACGAGTTTTAACAATGATGTAAAAACTAACAGAAATGGACGTATACTTTGGCCATATCCTTTGAATAATAAGACTGAAACCAATAATAGTGATAATAAAAAAGAGGATGAAAAATTGACAGATGGCTTGAGAAATTCTGAAAGAAAAGCCCGTTTCGCATATTGGTCATATCCTCAGAGCCCTATTGTGGATATGATGATGCAGACGGTAGCAATCAACTATTCGCCGGTGAATTCCAATGACCCGTTCGATTTTTTACGAGACTCCTACCCGCTGCCTAAAGGTATGTTACTTTGCAATTGTTACTGTACTAATTTATATTAATGCCGCGTATTATTGGCGCGTAAAATTACGTGCGGTTGTACCGGCTAATCTAAAACATACGTATTGTTATAAGTTTGAGTTAACATTAAGCATCTTTTTCATTTCAATCAGGCAACAAATAAAAATATATGTGATTTCAAGAATCAACATTTTTTTACTGTGTGTACTGAGACATATCGCACCTTCAGTGGAAAAAAGGCATAAGATGAAAATTGCAATTTTACAGGAGAGCAAAAAACTGTTAAAATATCAGTAAGCAGTCAAAGGAATTTATATTAAGATCTCTTGCACAAAACCGTCAAGATTAATGATAAAAATTTGAAAAAAAATTTAGCATAATATGCACCTTTTGTCTCTTTTTCCAATCATATTAATAACTAAAATTAAACGTTAGATGACTTATGCTTTTTTTCCACTGAGGGTGCGATATTTCCCGAAGTGAAGCGAGATATTAGTTATACCCGTACATGACTAACGTCGATAACAGAAACTCTAGTCTGTCTTGTTTTTGTATGTCCATGCCGCAAAGGAAATCAATAAATTTATAATGATGTTTATATTCTAAGTTGACACGTGTTAGCGGAAGAATGTTGTTTCTCTTTCAAGAATCTTTTTTAAAATGCTCATTTTAAATAACTAAGGTATTGTCTTTTCCTGTTTTAATTTCCAAGTTCTTCAACTATTGTGACAGTTATTTTTATACCTTGTATTTTATGTAGTTATAGAGTATTTTTGTGTGTACCTTCACACTATTATTTCTCTACGCCAACACAAAAGTTTAATTCTTTCTTTCTTCCTTTCTACATGGTATAAATCCTCTTTACGAAGATTACCTGCCGCGCTCTACATTTGAGTTCATTCCAACGACTAAAATGTGAAAGTAAACATGTCCATCACTCGTACTCGAATGCCAAGTGTAGTGAAATTTTATTTAACATAGAAATTAATAGTGTCCTTGTCCTCAATTTTTTTAATACAAATAAACCACCTTCTTCCTGACAGCCTCTTTGATTATAAAAATAGCTTAACATTAAAATATTTCAATTTACATTTTCGACAAACTTATGCCTTAGCATCGAAACAATGACAATAGTTACACATTTTTATATTCAGACGTCATGTAAATTTTATGTTTACTCTTAATTCATGTTTTTAGGTCTCAGTTTGATAGTTTAAAAATTCTAAAATTTAAATCCTGTAAAAGTGACGCAACACAGGTACAGGACAGATTTTGGATAATAAAGCACACCTAAATTTTTAATTTCAAATTGGCTCTAGTTTAGATTTTTTATTAGTGATAGTAGGTACTTAAATAGATTAATTTCATGGCCGGGCAAATTTCTATCGTTTCTGTTTATTACCTATAATTTCTGTGTGAAGATCATTCATCTACAACTGCATCTATAGGATTCTAAAATTAATAAGTATAAACTATCGGTATAGTCTCGGGACGATACAAAGTTAATCGTTCAAGACCGCGATCACTAAAGAAAAACTAACATTGTTATGTATCATATTAACGACTTATGTATCATTTCATTACGCGAATAGAAGCAACAAGGCACGTCCTATGAAAGAAAGTACATAATTATATGGAACTCTCTTAGTTGCATGAACTTCCAAAGGGTTTTCAATAGAAAACGGATGAATGGACAGGATTACTAAGCGAAAGGTTTATGTTGGAAGCACGGTATTGGGATGTTTATTGAGTAGGACTTAAAATTATTTTGAATAAAATGCCTTAGAGCAGAAAGCATATTTTTTCACGAAGTCAGATTATATTTTTTATGTAGCTAGCCGACCAACGAGCTGACGATCCACCTGATGGTAAGCGCATAGACAATCAACGTTACCTTGCCGACCAAAACTAATTGAACATACACCTAAGTTTTGGCCTTATTTACTCCAATTTCAAAGTATGAATTTCATAATAAGATATTTGATAAAATACACGAAAAATCACCATCTTTACTAGCTATTTAAAAGATCCTCAAAATCTGACCTACCCCACGGTTATTTAATTCTGCCAGTTTTTGAGACATTCACACAGTCATTACCATGAAATAAACAATTGCAAACAATTGCAAAAATAAGTAATTTAATATTAAAACACAATAGGCATCTTTTACTAGGATCTTGGTCAAACGGTTGGATCATGCTGATATAAAAATTTAATGGGTAATTGTTTCATGAGTACTAACAAAGATAAGTAGGAACCTGAATAAATCCTGGCTGTATCTATCTTTTGTGGTTGCCTAATTAAAAGTAAATAATATAAATAAATGACGATAACAATAAAAAATAATTTCCACAATCATGTGAACATAAATCATTAACAACGTCTCGGGTACAATAACAATTTAACTTCCATTCATCTTGAAAAGATCGTTACAAAATGATACGTTTGCCATAAAGGCGAAGTGCCATTTTGTTTTATTATTTTAGCACTGCAGATGCATTACGGCCTGACAAATACAATACATTAGTCAACGTCCACTTTAAAGGCAGTTCTACAAAAGCGGATTACAAAGGAAAGTAGGATACTAGGTAGGTATATATGTAGGTGCAGCAAACAGGTAAATTTTACCTAATACATTGTAGATAGTTCTATCTTTTTACTCGGGCTGCATTTTAAAGGATTGTTAAAACTTTCAAGTTATATTTGCATAGCGCTCTACTTCTACTATTTCTTCTTCCCTTTCATAAAACATAACGAAATTGCATTTTATGAATAATTAATATTATTATGTAAGTAGAAAAAAATTGTAGGTAAGTACTTAGTTGATAATTGTTAAGTATACTTCTTTAACATACACTGAAATGTAATTAGATACTTTACAAATTGAAGAGATTATTTAAATTTATTTTAATCAATATTTTAAATTATTCTAAACAACACCTTCATCGTGCACCTTCATACTATCTCTTATGAATGCGGAGAACACTTGCATTGTTTGTGTCGAACATCGTACGAATAAATCCCTCAGTAAATCTATTATTTTTATATGTAATGTAGGTAACTAATAAATAAATATAATCTAATGAGGAAGTTATTATGTTGGAACTACTTGTATAATAATTCTTCAGTTTACATATACTTACGATAAACGAAATGTTTTAAAAACGCTAAGAAGGCTTGTTTAAGAATAAGGTACAAAATCTGTTTCCAAAATACACTACTTTGAAACTATTCTACGATACAATAAAAATAATATTAATAAAAAAAATATTATTGTGGCACTATCTTATTTTCGATATGATTGTTATTTACTTCACGGAGCTTGAATAACTTCAAATGAGGAACTAGTAAGGGACTTTCGATGACGATTGCCAAGTAAAGATTAGCAGACCTCATTCACCGTGTAGAACATTATAAATTACTTTGAGCATACTAGTTCTCTCTTTGCATATTTAATATTTGCAAGGTTAGTGGGTTAATAATGTTGATATGTATGATTTAAATTTTAAATATTAAATACTAGCGCTTTGCCTGCGGCTTTACTCTTGTTTTCTGGATTAATAAGTACACTTTATCCTATTCCAGATCATGGTCTACCAGTGTGCTAAATTTCATGAAAATTCGTTCAGTAGTTTTTGCGTGAGTCTTAAAAAAAACATCCTCTCAAAGTTTCACATTTGTAATATTAAAGTAGGTAAATATTTTCAGTGTACAGATTTCGACAAACCAGTTATAATTTTATCTATACTAATATTATAAAGGCGAAGAGTTTGTTTGGTTGAACGCGCTAATCTCAGGAACTACTGATTCGAATTTAAAAAATCTTTTTGTATTTGTCCATTTTTCAAGGAAGGTTATAGGCTATATAAAATCATATATTTAAGTAATTAGTTTTTTCCACAATTAACGCGGGCGAAACCGCGCGGTATAGCTAGTTTTTATATATGTGTATTGTATGGATTTATCGGTTTAGGTCGTATTCATGTCATAATATCATGGATTTGCTCCCCAACTACGACATAAAATATTTTACATCACAACCTCGGGAAATTACACTTAAAATTTCGCTGATAGGCCATAAATACCAATCGTGAGGATTGTCCCCTCCGTTGTAGGGATGTGTGTCCAATATGATTTATAATAAGCCAACCTGACGCTGTTGTATTACGGAGATATTATTTTGTATCAAAACCGAGCTGTACACAGCCACATGTATTATTAGTTTACGGAACATTATAAGAAATTCAAATATCCAATTAATAAAATTTAAATAATTTAATGTTTCTATTCTGTTCTTGTTGGCTTGAAATCCGGTACTTTTTTCTTTCTTCTCTTTTCGTTCTGCTCTTAGATGTATCAGTGGATATGCTCATGTTCATGGGAGACGACGACCACTTACCGTCAGGTGGCTGGTCTGCTTGAGCCGCATTAAGAAATGTTTATAGTGCCAAGGAAATGTAAAAGCTTTAAGAGAGAAAATACTGTTGATGCATTTACTTTACACCTATTTTGGCGTTCTTACAAAACATTGTATGGTATCAAAGACTTTTGTGCCTTTAAAATAGTATGTAAACGGCCTCCTGGTCAAAGGACCTTTCGAGGCTATGTAAACCTAGACGGGAACGACATTTCCTTCCGCAACTGGGACAGGAGAGGAATGGGCTAGCTTGTCCGGTGGTGATTTAATATGGTTAGTTATGGCGATAGAAACAAATAATCGAAAGAAAATTTACTCCCGTTTTATAATTTCGTGGATTTTATTATAAAAAAGAGAATAAATATTATTGCAAACACGTACCTATTTACATTTGTACTTCATTGATTGAAAATGATGATTACACAGAGTACTTAATGATTAATAATACTTCATCGTTAGTTTTTATTTTATTGTTAGTATTATTTTTAAGAAAAGTTTTAACTTGGTATCTAAAATCATAATAATATATAGACACCTATCAGGCTTTATAAACACATATACTACGTTCAACATTGCAGGTTTCACACAGCCTCTGGATGAATATGACTACGTGATAATAGGAGGCGGTTCCGCTGGGTCAGTCCTTGCGGCTCGGCTCTCAGAGGACAAACCCAGAGCTACGGTCCTCGTCATCGAAGCTGGTAAACCAGAGATGCTGCTTACTGATATCCCAGCCCTGGCGCAGTACTGGACACTAACGGATTACGCTTGGCCGTATACAATGGAGCATCAGCCAGGAGTATGCTTGGGTAAGTAAGATTTTTTTCTAACTTGTAAGCTAATGCTTGACTACAATCCCACTTGATAGTAAGTGGTGGTGTTGTCTTGGGTGGTAAGACGCACTAACTTAGTAAAAGCCTATTCACTCTTGGCTTGAAGACACATACACATTATAATAGAACGGAAACACTAATGCTGGCAATTTATTCTATTTCTTCGTAGTACGCATAATAAATGACAAAGCGAAGCGTGTCGACCGTACAGGAGGGACATTAATTAAGAATTGCTTATAGCCAGATGGCTTATGGTAGTCATAAGTCATCAAGTTAAGCAACTGCATTTGCAGTCGGCAGTTAAATGGACCGTAGTAGCAAAAGTTCTTGAGGGCATTTGTACTACGAAGGGCACTATCAGTTTCAGTTAACAGTAGATAACGGTCTTTTAGGGATATTGGAGACTTCCAGTATAAAAACTTCCGATACTCGTGTTGCCTTTAACACGTCTTCGTCAATAATTCACAACGCTACGGAAAAGCATGTACGTTCTTCTCCTCAATAAAGAGGCTTCTACAGTGGCATGTGAAGGCCCTGTAATATCCCACTACAATTTCTGAAAAAATTAAGAGGTTTGGACTTCTGGGGTGAAATTAAAATGTTTCTTAGACATGACTCGAAAAAAAATTGTAATTATACTACGCCATTAGTGCATAATAGTTTTCTTAATTATTTAACATTACTGCGCAATCAATTTCTTAACCACAATCAAAAATATCTGTAAAAGTCTGAACAAATCCAAATAACAAAATATTTGCATACAGCAGAACCATAAATATTCAAGTCTCATCATTATTTCGAAGTCATTAACGAATATATAGGTACATTCTGGAAAACAGTGGTATGTTATACTTTTAATGAATTACTTCAATTTAGGTAAGTATGTAGTTACAAAGTCTCTGAGTTGAAGCGGTTGTAAGCCGTAAATTCGTAATTATGTCACGTCACATAAGAGGTTTCATTATTTTTGAGCGTAAAGTCGTTAACTCAGAATCAGTGCAAGTAGCAAGAAAGTTGAGTAAATTGAATACAGTTCGTTAGTGAAATTGTATCAGTTCAGTGTTTTGTGTTATTTCTAGTTTCAGTGAAGTCAATAGTTTGTAAACGATCGACAGACCGGGTCATTCGTTTCCGCCCTCAGCATTACTTAACTAGCTAACCGAGTAATACGGATCCCACCAAAAACATTTTCATGTCAAATGTTGCCAAGACGAGACCATATTATGGCTCTACATAAAAAAGATATCAGATCTGATAGCCAAGCTTCTAGCTCTACATTCCCTAATTCTACAAGCCCAATTTTCACAAACTACACCTTGGTCAAAATATCTGGCTTAGCCGTTTCATTTCTAAAAGAACTATTGCATGACAGAAAAGTAATGAACAATTGAATTCCAAGTTTATGTACTAATAGTAGCTTGATCAGGGTTTTTTTAGATATCAATAAAATCTAAAGTATAAGAGCTATGCTATTGAAACTTTATATTATTATGTTTAATAAGTCTACTACAGACATCATATCCCGCGAATTTTGTTTATCTCTTAATCCAAACGCAAGTTATGTGGTTTCATAAAAACGATGAAAGGCTTCAAGAAAAGTTAGGTCTTGTCTTGGCGGGCACGACCGTGCTCCCAGATAAATCTTTGTTCAAGAACTTTGTTGGTAACTAATCCAATCAATTAATGCGAAATATTAAACCAATTTACAACTTTTCTCGCTTTCAAAACTTTAGACGCAACTTAAAATGAGAATTAAATTATTTGCAGGGAATTAACTGCACGATGAATAAACTTTTCTTTTATTCGAATAGCTTGTAACTGAACATGATAATAAGGCTATATTAAAGGCACCACCGACACTTGACAGAAGTAAACTATAAATTGAAAAGTACATGAAAATAATTTGGGACGATATTAATGGTTTTCTACATGAGAGCGGACCAGTCTAACACTTGATTAAAATTTTAAATTTACGACATTAAATCAGTTTTTTGTTAGAATTTCTTTCCACTGGAAGTTACTAGACGAATATGCAAAATGACTTAGAAACAGTTGAGTGGATAAGGAAAAGCTATTCATATCGAGTGCATGTCCATTATAGCCTCAAGTGAGCGTTACAGTTACGTCCATATTTTGTTAGTGTACTTACGTCAGAATGTTTGTTTAACAATTTAGGTACTAATTCAGTTAGCTTGTTCTCGTTTTTGTCAGGTATGACAAATATGTTCTATGCCAATCTTTGATCACCTCACTTAAACCGTTTTACGACGACTGGTTAATGGGGACTAAAAGAGGAAGGTTGTTATTCCTTTTTATTGTTTTGTCGCTTGTCTCTAGTATTGACGGTAATGGTATCACTTACAATGGTATCGCTAGAGTAGACAGGTTTAAATAGCTTAAAGTTATTTAGATAGGTGCGGATTTTCATGTAAGTACGCTAAAAAAGTTTACCTAACTAGTCAATGTTTGTCAACATTTACTTCTACAATGCAAAATGTTTTTGATGTTGCTGAATTTGTAGACACTCGCCCTGCGGCAGTGAGAATAGTAGCAAGTTGTCATGATGATCATGATAGATTGCTAGTCATTATATTGGTGATCAAGTGATTTTTCGGGGTTCAACACTACCGGATACGTAGACGTAATTAATGACGTTCTGCCACGTGGAACTGTAAATTTTACTTATGCATATTTATGAGAACTAAAATAAACCCGCTGCCGATATGTGTTAGAGCGCTCTAGTTTCAATATGAAAAACTTGCTCTTCAGTTTATGTGTTGGACTCTCGTTTGTAACTCCATAAATTTAGATTGATATTTGTAATATAAAATGTCATATAAAAAAAATGTTCTCTCCAAACTATGACATGGGGTCCTTCAAGAAGCGGGTGTAACGCCCCTGGTGTTACTAATGTCTATGAACGGCGGTGATCACTTACAATCAGTTGACCCGTCTGCTCCTTGCTCAAGGCATAAAAAATAAATAATCCATTTTGATGTTTTTCAGGTAGTGACGAACAACGTTGCTACTGGCCACGAGGCAAAGCTGTCGGGGGTACCAGTGTCATTAACTTCATGCTCTATACCCGAGGCAGGCCTCAAGATTGGGACAGGATCGCCGCAGATGGAAACTACGGATGGTAACTTACCTGGATGTTTATTTAAAAGCAGATCTATAAATTTTTGGTAGATACAATACCTGCAAATTATTTAAAAGTGTAACAATGGACACCGTTGCTAGTTTAGATTTATTTTGTTTTATAATATCAGATTTACAATAGATAAAAGTTTAGTAACTCGAACTATAATAAAATAATAATTGATACCTTTCATCTTGTGAAGGGGATCTAGCTGTACCTACGAGATAACACATAAAAGTCAGTATTTTGAATTGTTTTGCGTTAAACTGTGGCAGTAACAGAACATGTTTACATGTGAACAACGATTTTAATTTATTAAACATTCAATTACATCTGATATTATACTTAACATCTGTTAAATTATACTAAGAAATTTAATAAGGCTGAACCGATTTGAAATCTAGAAGCTCTAAAATCCCAGGATCACATACCTATATCATGTACGAGTATGCAGAAGTTATACAAAATACTTAGGATTAGTATAACTTAAGTGCTTCCGTTCAATTCTACGAAAATTGTAAGATAACAATCTTTGACCTTAATTGAATAATTTTAGAACAACAAAGAGAATTGTGTTTCGTTAATAGCCGTGTAACTAATTACTTTTACTGGCTTAGCTATTTTCCGCATTGTTATCTAAGGGGAAGAAGACACAATTATCATATTTATTAACATATTTTTTTTGTATATGCCAATTATAGTATTCATCACAAATTATTGGCTACCGAATCACTTAAACCACGAAGTAATTGAAGTAATACTAACAATTGTATAATACTTTCAGGTCGTACTCCGATGTCCTTCAATATTACAAGAAATCGGAGAGAGCTGAATTAAGAAAATATAAGAACGCTCCATATCGAGGCCGCGAGGGAGAACTTACTGTTGAAAACGTACCATTCAGGTAAATTTGATCAATCTTAAAAATTTATAAAAGAAACACAAATTACGAATATTTCATAAGCACAGCTCTGAGATTACTTATTTTTTTACAGAACTGGACTAGTTGAAGCTTTCCTTGAAGCCGGAAGAATATACGGAAATCCTACTGTCGATTACAATTCTCCAGACCAGCTTGGTTTTGGTTACGCCCAAACTACTACTAATAAAGGCCATCGTTTAAGTGCTGCTAAAGCATTTTTACATCAGCATAAGAGAAGAAAAAATCTTCACATACTTACGGAAACCCGAGCCACTAAAGTTTTAATAGAACCTCAGAGTAAAAGAGCGTATGCCGCAGAATATATTAAAAATGGTATCATACACACCGTTCGCTGTAGAAGAGAAATTATATTATCGGCAGGGCCTATAGCTTCACCTCAATTGCTTATGTTATCGGGAATAGGACCTCAGGAACATTTACAAACTCTAGGTATCCCAGTAGTAAAAGATCTAAGAGTCGGAAGAACACTTTACGACCACATAGCTTTTGCAGGTATTATATTTAAGTTGAATAGTACTAATGCCAGTCTAATGGAACCTAAAGTTGCAACGCTGCCTAATTTAATGCAATGGTTGCAATTTGGAGATGGTCTTTTAACAACACCTGGAGCCGTAGAAGCTATAGGCTATATAAAGACACCACTATCCGATGATCCCGAACTCGTTCCAGATATAGAACTGATTGACATGGCAGGATCCTTGGCTTTAGATTCGGGCGGAGCCTTTAGGAAGAGTTGGAAGATTTCTGATAAAACTTACAAGACTGGTTTTAGTTCCTTGAATGGGCATGATACATGGCAAACAGTTCCGATGTTATTACATCCCAAATCAAAAGGATACTTAGAACTTCGAGACACTAACCCATATTCGCATCCAAAACTTTATGGCAACTATCTTTCGGACCCGAGAGATTTAGCAACTCTGAAAGAGGCTACAAAATATATAATTAAATTGGGAGAGTCAGAGCCATTCAAAAAATATAACCCTAAATTACATTTAGCACCATATCATACATGTGCTACACTTCCGCCAGGATCGGACGCGTACTGGGAGTGTGCGATACGCACAATGGTTATATCTTTACATCATCAGATAGCAACATGCAAAATGGGACCACCTTCTGACCCGGATGCAGTTGTCGATCCTGAACTTCGTGTGTACGGTGTGACCGGCCTGAGGGTGGTAGACACAAGTATAATTCCTAGGACAGTTAGCGCACATACCTACGCTCCAGCAGTCATGATTGGTGAAAAGGCTGCAGACATGATAAGGAATACGTGGTCTAATGTGATATTGTAATATTATGTATCAGTCATTATTTAATTAATAAAAGTAACTTTTAGGAAACCGTATTATTTCATTTACCATTATTCAGAAATTTTGTAAAATATGGATTATTCCCCTTCTGCAACTTGTGTAATATTTTATACCAATAATACTGATGTAAAAATGAGTAATTCCACTATTTTTACATAATAATTGTACACTCACACATTTTGATTAGACTATACTAAAAATTTGATAGTAATGAATAGTTTTGTTCTTAACTCGATGACAATGCAATCGTACAAAAAGTATGAATGACAGTCGCTTTTGTAAGTTAAATTCTAATGACTGAGGATAAGGACGGCGAATAAATTGTTAGACGGAATCCAATTTCATTTATGCGTGTCAGAAAGCCGTTGGTCTGAGTATAAAACCCAGCTGTAAAATTTTAAGGCACACAATCCAATGACAAAAGGATTTTAACAATGAGTGAGCGTTTTTAAATTGCGTGCCGCTGATTGCTAGTATTGTAAAGTTTACGTCAACAATAGGAAGAGTTCAGGGGTTGTTGTAAAGGAAAAGTGAATAAAGAGTTCAATTTTGTAATCTTCTATAAAAATCTTTTAAATCGGGTAGTATAATATTAAAAACTCATTTTTATATAACCCATCTAAATGTTATTTCCATGTGTGTTATGTGTAAGTCATTATTTGTACTAATTCTAAATCCTTAAATTAAAAAAAATATTTTATTCAAGTCTAATGAAACAGAACGTAAACAGTTAACCTTTATATTATTATACATTTAGTCTTACATAATATTTCAACATGTTTCGTGGAAATTTTAATAGTGAAATTTTGATTCCTAATAACGTTTGAACTTTGCCTAAAATAATTACACCCACGAATTTCCCTAATTAGGTATGGACTCATACTATACATTCTCGAATTTATATTCAAAGCATTTAATTATACCACAAAGTCAAATAAAATACGTAAATGTAAAAATGAGAACAAAAAAAAATCACATCATTTCACATTAATGAAGAGAATATTATATGTCACTGAAAATCCAACAAAAGTCTATTTTCACTACGATCACCTAAAAGCTGCTCACATCACAGCTTCTGTAAATCAATTGCCAATTAGAATTTGCAGTACTGAAAATAAACAGGAAAAGCTCGATTCGATTCGAGATAAAGTGGTAAACGTGTTTAGTTCAATGAATGGGTGGGAAGCGCAGTCTGCCCCGCCACGCCGACCGCGCGAACGTTGCGAGCTCCGCGGAGCCCCGTTCTCAACAAGTGAAGCCAGTACTTCAGATCCGCAACGAACCCATTCACATCCGCAGCGAACGCGAAGTTTTTGAACATTTCAGTAAATTTTGTTGTAAACAATAAAGTGACGTAGTGAAAACAAAAGTGTTCACAAAGTTTTTGCGCTCCGCGAAACTTAACGGGCAATAAAAGCGTTTTAAACCAACGCAATGATTATTTTAGCACAACTTTTCCGTTGTGGGAAAAGCTGATTTTTTTTTTCAGAATGTCGTTTTTGTAAATTAGGGTAATAGTTATGGTAATAACGCTAGTTTTATTAATCTAAGAACTCTATCCTATACGATTAAGGAAGATTGAAAGATGTTTGAAATGAGGTTGATGTATATGTAGGTATTTTATTTTATTTCGACTTATTAATTGAAAGTGAGAAATAAATTAAAGACAATATTTATATTTATATTTCATACTAAAATTTATTGATATCGTTGTTTTCTCTCTGTTCTGATTTTTTATTTTACTGCGTACTCCGGTGAAAATAATGGGCTAACAGAGAACAATCTCGTTCTGAAAGAAATTGTTTTGTTAAAAATCTGCGCCAAACAGTGATACATCTACAATTTGAACTTTACTTGATTAGATACTTTAGGATATCAATAAGGAAGTTCAATAAGTAAAAATGTGAAGAATCTCTGTAAAAATATCTACGCTATAAGAAAATGCGACAATACTTGACTACCCCTTTATATTTATGAAGACTTGAGTCCTTGCTTTTTGTTATTGAAACACAAATTTCGCTAATCAAATTCTCCAAATATAAGCTAATTGTGTTTTAAATAGGTAATTTGGAATTTATAAATGGTGATCCGATCCTCCTTAATGGATTTGACTGTGGGTCAGACAGAGACATACGAAACAGCAGGTTACGCCATTTATAGATTAGTTTAGGGACCTTCAGTGGTGTCGTTAACTAATGGAAACTTTTAATTACTCGAGGACACAAAGTCGACATTCGATGTTTTGACAGCTTATAGATTTTTTTGTACAAGATTTTAAATTCTAGTTACGAAGCAGCAGTCCGCCAGAAGCAATCACAGCTATGCTATTGACTGCTGATAAATGAAATTGGATTTATTCATATTCAATGTAAAACAATACGGCGGTGTGTCAAAAGATTTGGTATCACATTACCCCTAATATGTTGTAACATAGCGTATTAATGATGTTTCTTGTTTAATAAATATTCAACACGACACATGAATCTTTAATCATGATTAAGTCTAAAATAACTTTTAGACTTAATCCACACAACGTTAAGATTAGTGATCAGAAATCAATGTCATCAGGCATCTAACAATAATGTACATAATTGCTCGTGAAATTGTGTCTAAAGGGGGCACCCATCCAACTTCCGCTTAATCGGCTAAAAACTCGTATTATGGAATAGATATCGTCACATTTACTATTAAAACGATACAATGACATAAATTATATTGATCCATATCGATGTGTAGCAAGAAGGAGAAGTGCAATTATTTATGATAGAAATAGAGAAGTAAAACACTCTTAACTCGATGGCCTTTGTCGATCGTAACGACCAAATTGTGCTGTCAGGCGGTTCAGAGTGGGATGGGTGACTTGCAATAAATAGCACGTAGGTATGTGTGCTTCCATAATTTGAGTATTTTTGATTGGCGTAAGAAAGTGATGAAAAGTAGTAATATAAAGCTGACCTACGGCGTAGCATTTCTCTCTTTTTTTGCTTTGGTGAAACCTTCTTGGAGCGTTTAAACCGAAATAGCTAAAACGATGACTACACAATAAGCAAGGTAGATACGAAACTGTTAGCCCCTATTTTGCCACAACCGAGTTAAGTAGTAAAATTAAATCAGATATAATAACGAGGTACGTGAAAACTTTTGGAATTTGTTTGGGTTAGAGCCACAAGGCAGAATAAAACAACTTGACAAAAGGATGCGGTCATCCGAACTCGTGCGACGCGCTAACGAATACAACTTCATAAAACGTTTAAAATCAACGAGCGTGATGCAACGAATACTGAGAGAAATTTCATTAAAATTTCTTTGCTTTTAAATGCTAGTGTGTTTTAAAATAAATTTAAAAAAATCATCAAAGCGTTTATTATGATTCTGTACGTCACGATCAGAAAAATTGTAACATACATACATTGTAAACTTCAGTGTTGCATGTAGACCGAATAACGAAACTTGCAAAATATGGTATGTATTGTATCTATATTCCACTAGAGAAATTGACTGGACTTTGTTACTGGTACTGGACATGTTTATTTAACCTATTTTGACAGTCTTATGTATCTAGATATGCAGCAAAGCAAATGCATGTAGTATGTGTTGTGCAGAAAACGATGTTTGTACAGGAAAAGCTTAGTAGTTTCTTTCCCTGTTTCATTATATCGGTGACATAGGGTACTTCTCTGAATTGAATGTACTTGTGAACATAATTGCATTTGTTGGAGTTTTATCTAAAAGGTAAATTATATTCACATACGATTGATTCATAAAACAGTTAATTAAAAAACAATCGTGTTCGTAATAAAATTCTCCCCTTGCGTTAAAATGAAACATTGAACCATACCATTCTCCCTATTCTAAATATTTCACCCAATATTTCATTATTATTATAATAAGGAGAGAAAATTTACATAGAGAACATTATGAGAATCAATATCGATGCGGGACACTAATGGAAACTTTTCCGTTTCATTCAGTAGTTATTATTTAGAAAACTGTGATTATCTTGTCAGTGGTGTGACATAAGAAAGGAAACTACTACTTACAGGATTAAATTAATGCAATCGATGAGGTACAACAAACCTACTTTAATGATGAAGTTTTGGAAACACATTGGAAATCTATGATAGTAATTTTCAACCTATTCCGGGTTCAATCCCTATCCAAATAACTATCGCCACAGAAAAAACAGCTAACTAAAGCAAAGTTCTGTGTTTGATTGTATGTTTTGACTTAGTCATATACGTAAGTAAGTAAAGTACGTAACTTTGTGAAGTAAAACACTAAACTACGCCATAACACAACTCCAAATTTATGGACTTTTAAAAAAATGATGAAATAATGAAATCACATAGAAGTATTTGGATTTAGTATTTGTTGGTAACAAGAAACAGTGAAAACGGCTGAACTGATTTGGCTAATTTTGGTTTTAAAATATTCGTGATGATTTAAAAATGGTTGTTATGAGGAAAAATCTAAGTTCTGAATTAGGTGACAGCGAATAATAAGGGATCAACCAAATAATTAGAGATACTGAAATGAGAAATACTGAAATTGTGATGCTGTCGTAGGAGAAGTTATTCAATGTGAAAATAAAGGTCATTTAACAATATCAATTAATTGGTATGTACATTACATGGAATTGTTGGATCGTCATTTATTAATAGAACGAACACGTAGCGTGACCGCGCAACAAGGCGTTGCCAAAAACATTGTAATGTGATGGAAACACACACAATGGCAACCTTAGCCAAAGGCGTTATACGTAACTATGCCGCCACGGTGATGCCCACGAGCGATCGAATACGACAAGATAAAGAATCATTCCACTAACACGCACGTGCAATTTGATATCTGATATCCGTAATTGCAAATTGAAACCAAAAACTTTTAAAGATTTATCTAAGTCAAAAGTAACTTCATGCTTTACTAGTCTTAATATCACGTAGTTATTGCAATTTGTACTAAGTAGGTTGAATATACTTGTTTTTGTAGATTTCAATATATGATACAATATGAAGTCCCTTTTAAAAGACAAATTAGAACAAAAAGTTTTGTACTTGTACGACATATATATACCTATTTTTTAAAATTAACCTAGGTATATGGTTTTTGTGAAGATAGTTACGCTAATAAAGCTTTATTTCGTCATATTTTCTGACAAAGGTATTAATGTGAGGAACTTATTATTTCCGCGAAGCTTGACTTAGTAGTTATAAATAAAGGTGTCTATCTCGTTAGTCTGTTAATCTAGTTAGTGTAGGTCTTGAGATAAAGTAAAACTGAAATAATAATAGCCCCCCTCCCTCTCCTTGCATTTGTTCTTCTTTCTTTCATCTTTTCAATAGGAATTTGTTTCGATTCCTTAGTAATAGCTCGCTTGAGAAAATTCACGTTTGGGTGAAACTTTCTGCATGCTTTTAACTCCAATTCAGTCCATAAAGATTTATCCAAAGGATTAAAGGAAAGGAGCGCTGGACATTGCTTACAGTAAGCTGGACGTCTTTTAAACTTCTGGCTTAAAACTTGTTGTACTGTCGTTTAAGTGCTTCCAGATAGTATCAGAAGACCTGCTAGCAAAACGACGTTTAAGAAGGAGCTCAGGACTCTTTTTCTAGATCGCCTTACATCATAAGAGTTTTCATCTTACACATTATTAGTAAAGTTACCTAAGTTTGTAAGTTTATGTATTCTATCACTCGATCTTCGCGCAGGCATTTAAGATTTATACTGCAAGACAGAATTCAACAATAGACTATTCAGAAATTTCCTTTTACAGTCCTGCACTATACATTATTATTCTTAATTACCAAAAACAATTGAGGTGATTAAAAACCACTTAAGGGACGTACGGAACCCTCTCCACGCAAGTTTAACTAACACTTGACCACTTTATTTCCTTTAGTATTGAAAATATTAATTTCTACCTTCAAATAAATGAAACTACATGGAAGAAGTTCTATCTAAAAGAAAATTATGGAGCTATCGCCAACACGGAATTGTGGTTGCGTGTATTGCCTTCTGTAGGTAATGTTCCTTCAAATTATTTCCTTTATTCACGGCGATATTATTATTATCTCTCTTCCTTAGTACTATTCTGAGCTATTAATATTAATTTGACTTACGTTGTCATGGTGACCAAGCTTAGTGTGCTCTATTTTAAATCCAAGTGTCAAGGGTAATTGTCATGGACGAGTCCCCTGTACTCAGTTTCTTATTATTATGAGTTACTAATATTTGTTAATTTCTATCCCTAAAATACCTATATTAAACAAAGTACCTATATTAAAGTTCGTGTTATGTACCTTAAAAGCTCACTACTGTCATGTATATTTTCGTGAACCGTTTTGTACCTAGGATACACAATAACTATTGTATATTAAATAATTTTTAAATTATCTTATTCCAGAACTTGGCTGCAGTGGGGTAATAAAATTGAGATTAAGTTAAAACAATCCATATAACCGATTTTGTATCCGTACTTTGAACTTACATTACCAAACCAACTGTTATTTTGTGAAGTGTCATATATCGATTTTTCAACTACACGGATACCGTAGCGCTAGGTTAACATAGTAGATACAAAATTAGAAAACAGACTTGACGTCAATATAAAATCAATATGGCCGGCCTAACTTTCCATACGAATAGGTACCTATGTAACCGAAAGAAAACTTTTCTAACGTATTGTCAAAACTCTGAAGATATTAAAATATTTGACGTCCTTAATTGAATCTATAAATATTCAAAGACGTTGTATTTCATCTCAAAGACGTAGCCTGTGTCATCCTGTACTTATGTTCTTAGGAAGAACAGGCGCATTTGGCCATATCCGTCGTATCCAAAGTCATATTAATGATACTAAGGCTCAAGTGGGAGATGACTACATCAGATTACAGATGGGTGAATACATTTGCCAATTAGTGCGTTAGACGCCAATCGTTAACTGCGCCTTGTTAACTTCCTCTCAGGAATAGGATTACTTAAGCGACTTTTAAATTTCCGTAGCTCAGAAAAAATTGCATAGCATGGAAAACTTCGTGTTCCTTTTTCTTGTTCCTTTTTCTTGTTCCTTTTTCTAATAGTTAATACATATTTTTAGTAACAATTAATTGAGTATTATTATATCTGTATGTAATGATTAAGTAAGTAGGTAAACTTTACTTGATAAGTTGTGTGAATTTACAAAACTACAACTATACGAAAATAATAAGTATATTTAAATAATATGTAAATATTTCAAGAATTTTTACCAATTTTTTCTATCAATCAACAAGTAGCTCACTCGTTTCAAAAACATTACACAGGGCAGTATCAGTTTTGCTTTCAACAACTCGTCTGCCACAATTTTTCATTCATTGGATTGTCGCTGTAGCCTGTAGCTCCATAGAATCCGTAGAATCGTTGTAATAAATCCAAGTTACGCCTAGTTTTACGATGTCATAAACAGAATTGTCGGATAGACAAACTTCACAAAAACTTTTTACATTAATCAAGATCACTTTTTTTAACATTTCTTAACAAGGTTGTTTCTAGTTCCTAGTAACCTTCAAAATGTTGTAAACTGATAAACAAATAATCTATTGACGCAACAATGAAGTTAAAGTTCCTAACAGCTGTTGAAACATGGTACAGAATTTAATCCTACCGTTGAATTGTGTGATAGAGTTTCTTACTGCTACGCTCCTCCTTTTAAAGGCCAACCATGTTTCTTTATTATAATTGTCAAAAGGTAGCCGAGGAACGAGCAGACCTTGTAAAAAGTAAAAAGACCTGTATCTTTTTACTTTTTACAAGGTTTTATTTTTATTTTATACTCTTTTCGTTTTGAACGATGATTGACCACTATGACCTGACCCGACGCTCTTCTGTCAACAATTAATACGACAAAAATGTTTTAGTACACTGTTATACACAGAAATGTAAAAATTTTCTATCTTATTTGGAAATATGTGTATACATATTTCTAGTATTAGAAACAGATTCCACGTTCACAGATGCACCAATTTCGATTCAACCTATGGAACTCGCACATCTCAATTAGAGAAGGAAATCTAATTATTGCACATGCATCATTCAAAATTGAACTGCGACCGGCATAGCAAACTCCACAATTGATCAAAATGTTTTGATGGATCAACGAAGGGAAATATGTGTGGGTTAATGTCTCATTTTAGTCTGACTAAGCACATGATAATGAACGATAAAATATTCGGTTTTCGTTTGGTATTTTGACTGTTGATATTTTAATTGAATTAGAATCAATTATGTTATTAAATATTCATTCAGTTACAATATTGCTAGTAATGTAAATTAGGTATGAATTTGTGATTCAATAATTAAATTTAATTGCCGTAGTAAGTTTTATTACAATACGATATGAATACTGAATTACAAATATGACGTTAATCATATAAAAGTAATAAAACGTTTAACGTATAACACGGAGTTATTATCAAACCTCAAGCTTAATTTATACATATATATTATAATAACATTGTAACTTTATAGTTAGTTACAATGTATATTTTTCCGGACATCTGTATAATCCGGTATTCTATAGAATACCTAAAACGTGCAGGTAACGTTTGGAAAATTATTCATTTCATACAATGCCTAGGTATTTTATACAATACCCAATGTGTAGCTGGTAACGTGTGGATAAGAAAATGTTGCAGTTTCTCAGGGGTTCGTTCTCTCCGCCACTCTGTTTTCGCGGGTCTATCCCACTAGTTCCGTTGTTCCGTGACGGGACAACTAGCAATGTTTAGTATATCTGAGTCTCACATATCCCGTGGAGCTAGTGAGACTCATATTTTTATTATTTTTAGTGCCAGTAGTCCCGTTGACAAAATCATAGACTTCGTCAACACGAAGGAAATAATGGGATGGACCAAAGTTAAAAAATTAAAACTAGTTGGTAACAAATCTTTACAAGTAGTAAGTAGTAAGAGTATAAATAGTATTACAGTAATAAGCATCCTTAGTACGATTTAATGGGGAAACATCGTACTGTTACAAGCTCATCTAACCCAAATGATTGACCAACAGAAGTGGGGATGCAAGCATGTAAATCATGTAATGGAGTTTGACTTGATGCGCCATCCAGTGTGCATGAGATAGCTATATGGCCAGATAGGTATACCGTGGCCATACCTTCAAGTTTACTGGATGCCGCGTCAAGTCCACTGCAAACTTGACAAATATACTTGATCGTGTATGGCCACCATAACAGTTGATTTTTCAAGCAGACATTCATTTGACAACGACGATAAACTAACAGTAAAATAGGCTCTAATTTTAGCGATCGAGGCCGGTTGGCCGCGATTGAAATACTGATTTGAAATTTAAAGACCAATCCATTGAACTGGGCCAATGAATCTTTGAAATTTTAATTCCTCTCAATAAACTTCAGAAACTTGAATGAAACAAACCAGAATTACTAATAAGTCTTGAATTCGTCAAATTATAACACTGGAAATAATATTGGACCTACATAATATTCAAAAAGTAAATTTAAATGCCCTATAAATGCTGCCGAGTTGATTGGATAGCTGTTTTGCATTCCACTACTTACTTTACTCAAAAATGCTCATTTGTATTCTCGATGTATAAAAGAAGGATAAGTGTTGTACATGCACCAATTTAGATTTTTCTTTTATACAAAGTCGGGTAAATATTGTTATGCTACGGATTTTGTGTCCTCTATATAATTTTTTGGTAATTCCGTGAATAGCAGGAGCGTAATCTTGAGGTACAAAATAACGCGAAGCGGAAGCGATACTTAAATGTAAAGAAAAAAAACATCTTGAAAATATTTTTGTCCAGTAACCTTATAAAGTTTCAGTTTTGTTAAAGTGAAATCAAAGTTAGTTAGTTGTTTAATACAATACTTTTTCATACTTATTACAAAAGCGACATTCTGAAAAATATAAATATTAATTCCAATTTTAGACCAACTAAGTGTTGCCAATTTGGATAAGTGAAATAATATGTGCTTAAAAATAAACTTATAGTCACACAAAAGTCGTTGAGTCGACGAGCATGACTTTAGACGATTATATTTGATGGCAATTGGACTTGGAAACGACAAGATGATAACGAAGAGTGGTGGACGAGTGCTGTCCATTATATTCAGTACGCTGCTATTAGGACGCGCTATTGCAGGTGAGTCGGAGGAAACTCCACAAAGCTTTGTAAAATATACGTGTATTCACGCTCTCTCCATAGCAACGGGCTTTGTACGCTCATGCCTCTAAAGTCTAAACGTTATCTCCTATTAGATTATCCATTAGACGCGTAGCAAATTAACATGCTACATGTTAATTTGCTACGCGTCTAATCGACAGGCCTACGCCTGTGTTGGTAACAAAAGATTAAGCTCAAATTTATATTTGATATTACATACTTGTTATGCCAATTATGTCCATATCACTTTAGTTGAATGCGATTTTTAACAACGGAAAGTTGTTATTATGTTATTTTTGTATTATAATACATTGAAGTATTATTCCTAGCATATAGAACCGACACCGCGAACACGGTGTATCTTCCAATCAATTGGCGCCAATGGGCTTCAATCATCATTGGATTCGTTCGATTTTGTAAGGAGAGCGGGGGATCAATTTTGAAAACACTACCTCCCGGCGGGACACACATTTTGTTTGTTGTCACAAGATGTCTGTTCTATGACATTATATTTCAATGTTATAATATGATGTTTTAATCATTATTAAGAGGATATTATCGTCGAAAAGCTTACGGCACTGGCCTTTGTGTACCTATGCTAATTAAAGTAAGCAATAAAATATTCACAAACCTATTCATATAGACTTTCAGTCAAGTAGTGTTATAAAGTAGCTATTCAGGGTCAAGGTTTAAGCAAAATAAATATTTAACAATATTCTTAACCATTTGTTCTCTATGAACGGGAAGGATACTTTAATTTCGAAGGTTGATGATATAAGCCCCAAAGGGAAACTTTACGTGTAAGGGAAGGGTACAGGCTTACACGACCCTCTACTCGGTTGAAACTCCTCGTTAGGTAGACAGACTAGAAAAGAGGTTTCATAGATCATCAATGACCGGATATATTTAAACTTTGAAGGTTTTTAAGGATTATTTTTCAAATAAAAATATCTACCTCATAAAACAATGTGTCAACAAACTGGAACACTACCTACCTTACTAATTATGCGCACATATTAATAGACGTCCTGTTACATAAATATCAGTTGTACAATAAGTGTAAAAATAAAAACCAACAAATACAAACCAACCAAATACAAACCAACAAATAAAAACCAACAATAACAAAAGTATCCTATGTGCACAATGTACTAATGACCCGACCTCAGCTTCGGGTATAATGATACTGATTGGTCACAAATATAAACCACTTACTTTACGTTACTCGTTTTTATCAGGTGATTTTCATATTTACCTCATGAATCTGTCATCCGTGTGAAACACTTTGTGTCGTTGATAACCGTATGAAAATTCGTGCAACCGTTTTTGAAATTAACAGATAGACAAAAAGTAAAATCTCAACAACTCGTACAAAACAAAACAGATACTTTTAGTTAAAATAGTAGTAATGATAGAAATTTAAATACTTGCTTATATTCCATCTTTCCTCAACTAAGACGGAGCATATACACATTTTTTTATACCTAAGTAAATACAATTTTATTTATTTTTGTACACGAAGGAAATTTTACACAAAACAACAATGATAGACACAATTTGCACAAAGGAACTGCTTATTTCTTTAAGAAATCTATTTCAGCTTTTATTGTTATTTTTCTGTTATAAAGAACAGCCTTTATAAAGTAGCTTCCAAGAAAAGTTGTTGCCAAACCAGTGATTTGACTGTAGTTAAGTCGTTAAAGTTTGTTTGTGTGTACGGTTTGTATTGCGCGTAAACTGCGGCCTCGATTAGCACCCCGCCTAATTTACAGCGAATTAGACGAAATGTAAACTACACACATCATTTGTTGTGGGTCTATTATAACCCAATTAATTCGCAAATTCGGTTTTGAATTCTGTCTACATTTATACTGAAAACACATTTCTCCTACCAGCTATCTATCTGTCAGCATATTGCTGGACAATCTCTTTACTGAAAGTTTCACGTAGCTCATTAAATTGGAGGTCGGTGTAAGATTCGATCTCGAATAACCCGCGGTTGACCATCGCTCATAAATTTAAATACGTATAATATTATAAAAACAGTGTTAGAATATGCCACAAGTTACTTTTTATAGAGGGTCCCAAAAAATAACCTCTTTACAGCTCGGGCTTCACTAGGAGGCACTTTACTGCGTCCTTCGGGGACCACGACGGAGTTTGCGAACATCTATTCCTATGTTTACCATTACAATACAACTTTATACTCGTAATAGGTAGCTATGTAGTAGTAGCTTAAGTCCATATTTTAAAGTTGAAATTCTATTCTTTATACTTTTTTATTACGACAGATAATATTATTATATGTCCTGTGCGGTTCTTCATTTCGGGAGAAAAAACAATCTTTAGATTTTTTACATGGGTTTGACTAGCACTCTGTTTAGACTTATAAAGAGCTTTTGCACCTCTTTCTTGGCCGGCAACGCATCAGTGATACCTTTAGTGTTGCTGATGTCAATGGGCAACGATAGCCACATACCATCAGGTGGGTTGTCAGCTCATTTGCCCGCTATTTTCATAAAAAATATCAATAGATATTATTATGTCTACTATGCTCCTAGTTTGAATAGTCACAGTAGGAATCCCTGTGTCGCGGATGGCAAGGACTTCACAAATAATACATCACCATAACACCCATAATCCGTGTACAAATATTTATGTCACACAAATATCTGCCCCAGCCGTAAATGGAACCCAGTACCCCTCGCATGCAGGGTCACTACCAACTAGGCCAGGGGGTTGTGTGCTGTGTTGATTTAGATCTCGGTCTTAAATTGATGAGAAATAATGGATTACTTAAATGCTTTAAAATATTTTTGATTGGATACTGTTGAGTAGTCTAAGTACTAAAGTTTGTCGCATATAAAAAAGAAAAAAAAAAAAAAAGATTTTAAGTTGGAATGTTATGCGACAATTTATGTATGGAATTTGAAGTATAGATAATGGATTTAGATAAAGGGTGAATTGGAATACAGAGTCAGCTCCTTCGGCTCTCGTAGACACATTGAACTATTGGTTCAAGGACCTCTTGCAGGCTTATCCTGTGGGATGTCTATTCGAAATAAAAGATGGAAATTAGAACAATATCTTGTATTGATATAATCGCGCTTACATGGCGGCTCGGTCCGCGTTCACAATATTTAGGCATGCACTAAGTTATGTTTTAAAAGTCTAGATTATGCTATCCGCGAGAGCGATAAGGCAACGGTGCCTATGGAATACGACGCGCACTGATTCTACACTTTCTGGCCAGATAATAATATACTCAAAGTGACTTACATGGTACCATGCACGCTTCGATTCGCACACACACTATGGACGAACGGAGGCTCGTTCGCTCACCGCTCGCGACGCCTCCTCGCGACGAGCTCTGAAGCTGAAGCACGATGGCAATGATCGTAGCTGCATCCAGGATCGCAGGCGCAGGCAGGCGGGTTAGAAACCGTGCAGTGCAGGGCGTGGCGTGATCATGCAAGAAGATGCCAGCGGTAGTAGTGGAACACGACGAATCCTTGGGATCACCTACTGGCTGGGATGTCCAGTGGGCACTAGCGAGCTAGCCCTGCGGATGGCGACATGCCCAAAAGCGAAGCTGTCGTGGTGTGACGGGGCGTGGTGAGTATTCGTCCGACCTCCTGTCGTATACGTCACCCGTATCTTGAGATGATGAAATCCACTCCAGCTGATGATCTCGCGTTCGCGAGGTGTGACGGAAGTCCGGTCTACCACGTAGAAAAGGTTAAGTCGCGAAGCGCGGTTACAAGATTTTAATGGCGGCGGCCTCGTGGCGCATCGCGTGAAAAGTTACTATCACATCGACTAAGTTACAACAAAAACAGCGGGTGGCGACCCAGCCTGATTATGGAAGATTAAACATCGCGAGAAGCGCACTCGCTACTAAGGAAAAAGGTTCAAGAAACCTCGAACATCTTTAAGGAAAATATGGCGGCCACAGAAAATCACGCCATTAAGGAAATGAGCCGGCTCCTCGCGCAGGACGACGCGCGTATCCCACGCAAGCGCTTGAGCCGAACTGATTCAACAATCCGGTCGATAACCATTCATTGATCTATGGAACCGTACATCAGTCAACTATTGCAGACTATAAAATGTTCAACAGCCACAGACTTCAGTTAATATAATGATTTATGATAATCGAAATTATTTAATTGTTTATACTGGAAATGTTACTAATAATTTTCTATGCGAAAATATATAAGTACATTTTAAAACGGATGTTTAATTGCGGAGAAACAAATAAAAGAATGTATCACCATAGACAAACGTCTGGCAAATATGATGATATCAGAACGCAATGAAAACTAATTTAGTCTATGCTTTGAATGAACTACAAGTTGTCAAAAATATTAAAAATTTGATTATCACGAATCTCTAATCTAATGTAATATTCGGAAAGAAGATTTTATGATGATTCCAAAGATACCTATATGTCCAAATTCCGTTCAGTAGTTACTGAGCAGTTTCTATATGAATGCCACCGACATTGTTGAATGTTCGTAATGTAATAATTAAACAAATATAGCATTAAACTATGAGTTGAACGCTATTATAGATTGTACTAAGCTATCCAAATACTAATATAAACAAGGATGATGGAAATCCATGCATTCCGTTGTATTTTAACCAAAGTAGTAGGTATTTACAGATACACTGCTACAAGTTTAACCATTTTTGACTGTTTTTAAGGTTCACTTGTTGACAAGATAGAAAGACAATGACCATAAGCAAAAATGGAAGACAGTTGAAATGGTCTTTTTACAGGAACTTTACAGGAGCATACCTATAGCTTTGTAGGTGTTTACATTCAGTAAGATTTTAAATTCAGAAGACTTCCTCAAAGTAGCAAAGAAGAAGTAAAGCGACAGCTAACTTTACGATTTCAGAGATTATGAGAGATAGAAACTCTGCAGTGCGAAATACCTAGACATACCCACTCCAAGTTTACAATTTAGCATTTCAACAATTCCATGTATACTTTATTGATGTTTCGGTTAGATATTTTTAAAAAAATCCTGTGCGGTAATTGAAGTATAATAACATAGAACAGACATCTCGAACAAAATGTGTGTCAAGTCCGGGAGATTCGAATTTCAAAATTGAGCCCCGATTCTCCTTTCAAAATCGAACGAATCCATTGAAGATTGAAGCAACGTGGCGCCAATCAATGCATTGGAACATACATGGTGTTCGGGGTGTCTGTTCTTTATGCTATTAATAGTACTTCAATGTGTGCGGTACTTCATTTGGGGAGAAATAAAATCTTTAGATTTTTAATTAAACAATAATAGACAATAAATTATACAATAAAAGTTTAATATTAAATAAAAGTCTAAAGAATATGTAAAGGGAATATGTAAAGTTAGAACCGAGTCTTGACTATTTATCTGTGTGTTTCCATGCTACTTGTAATAGCAACATATCATATTATTTATTTATTGCAACTGAGTGTAAAGTTAGCAAAAATGGCTAAGAAGCCATTAAGCTAAGAAGCCAAGTAGTCATAAGAATGAAAGAAGAAAATTTTATCTCTTCAGTCCCACAAGCTCAACCGTGTAGCAACATTTTTTTCGTTTTTAATAAGACTCACGATCTTTGTTCCTATGGGATTTGTGGGATGTTCCTTTAAAGGTATTAGTTGCAACCATTTTCTGCGCAACGTTCCTGAAAGTTTGCATTTTCAATGTTTGTAAAAAATATATTCTGAAGCTACGAACTAGTAAGCATAATGGATAATATACATTCATAGAAGTTAACGTGAGTACTTAATTTTAGTAAGGAGTCGCGGTAAAAGAAAATCGTACTAGTCGAAAATCGTTTTAGATACGAGTGGACAAATATGTGAATTAGGTACAAAATATTAATACATGAAAGAGTAATAAGGCAAATCTGTACTATGTCAAATATTTATTTTAAGACTAAAATGTTTCTTCGTAGACTAGGGGTTAATCTATGTAGGCTAGCAGAAGCATACTTGTCACTTATTATATACGAGGGCAGATTACATGTAACATGTAAGCTTTAAAAATCGATATAAGCTTTTAAATATATATATACTTTAAAGAACGAAGTATAACCTACTTATTTAAAAGCGTGAAATTATCAGGACTACTATCGCGTAAATCAATCTAATGGAAGACTCCAGAATAAATAGCTTTGAATTGCAACTACCGAGAGTAAATGTAATACGAAAGTGTAGTAATATAAAACGAATATAAGGAACTTTTTAGAATCGAAAACGAGAATCAAAATAATTCCGACCTATTATACCTATTTTGTTCTTTCACATAATTTGTGATAACATAGTGTGTCTACTACTAAATACTAATCCGCCTATTATCCCGTTTAATTAATACGAAACTGTATGCAAATGTTAGCAGTGATGAATTATTATAATGTTTTTGATGTTGGCAGTAACGATTAAAAATTAAAAGATTTGAATGTATAAAGCAACAACCCATAATTGTCCCACTGCTGGGCTCGGGGTCTCCTCTCACAATGTGAGGGGTACAGGCCATAGTCTACCACGCTGGCCAAGTGCGGATTGGTAGACTTCACACACCTTTGAGAACATTATGGAGAACTCTCAGGTGTGCAGGTTTCCTCACGATGTTTTCCTTCACCGAAGCAAGTGATAATTAACTTGTAATACGCACATAATATTTGAAAATTAGAGGTGCGTGCCAGGATTTGAACCCGGGCCCCCGCGTTCGGGAGACCAACGTTCTAACCACTAGGCTATCACTGCTCCTGCTGCTTGAATGTATAAAGAAAAATAAAAGACGAGAGACTCGCTTAAAATGTACGGCGGCAAAGCGCATTGTATTCTTGTACATAGAATAGAACTTCCTCTTTTTTGAAGTCGGTTAAAAAGTGTTTAATAAAAATAAATAAAAAGTTTTCTTTCACAATGTAACATTGAATCTATTCTATTCTAAAAAGTGACAAATATCTTATTTCGATACGAGAGTATTAAACAACATTAACATTTCATTAACAGTTAACTGACGAGTTAACGCGTGTGGAGTTTAATGAAAAAATATGTTACACGTAATTATGGGATTACAATCAAAATAATTGTCTCTGTGCCGGCAAACTAATAGATCCATTAAGTTAACAGCAGCCGAACTGCACTTAATCAACCGTGGAAAATTCAATTAGTTAGAATTTAATAACATGCTGTCCCAATTAGGTTCTCCGAATCAAGCTTTAGGTGCTGAATGCTCGCCGTGATTACGAATCACTTCACGTGAATGAAATCAACAGAATTGCATAGACAAATAGTCTATTGACCGACTTTAATGAAGCTTATGATGAGATTGTCATTGTCATTAATCTCTACCTGTGTCGAGATTAATGACAATGTTGTATTGTTGTATTGTACGGTCGTGCATCATTATTTTTACATGGTTAATGTTACTTTGTCGACATCTATTAGTTTTTTTCCTGCGATTTCTCTCGTCAAACTTTTCTGAATAAAAGGTACTCCGTTCTTACACAGCAACATACAAGCTATTATACAAACCTGATAAATACATTGTTTCTTTATTTTTGTTAAAGTTTAAAAAGGTATTGGTCGACAAACTTTCAACCCCTTTTTTAAACTCTTGGATCGAAATACTTTTCCAAAAGCCTTTATCGCTTACCTATGCCATGAGAGAAATATACTGAACAAATTTTGTATTTCTAGCACTGGTAGTTTCGGCTCTGCGTTGACGAGTCAGTCACGATAAAAAAGCTCTTAATAATACTTGTATTTGTGTATATTATATCGAGGGCAGATCTTAGAATTGATCACTTTATAACATATTCGACCATAATTATGATTAAATGACCATTTAATGAAATGGTCGAACATATCATGAATTATACCTACATTTCATTGAAATTTCCAAAGTACGAAATCTTATAACATAACACATGTAACAATTGATTGTTGGATATGCAGTACATGTTTATGACTGCATTAAACAATTAAAATCTTTACTTGGTATCTTAAGACGCAATGAAGCATTATCCTTAACACTGAATCAAAATTAGTTTGAATATAGTTTTAGATGCAAGAACTTCGCAGTGTCCTTCAGGGACCAAGGCAAAGTTAGGAAGTTATATTATAGCTTAGTAGTTTTGATACAACTTGTATGCTGTTGTATATTATCTATAGTATGTACCTACAACGTTATTCTTAGTATATACGAAACCTGAAAGTAGTTTGTTCACGATTGCAATAATTTATACACCACGTTATAGTTTAAAAATATTTAAAAAAATGATACCAGTTGGGCACCCAATGTCATCGACATTTTGAACAAATATTAATTTATTGTGAGGGTGATTGACGATAAAATATGATTAAACTATATTTAACTATTAAAATATTAAAATTTGATTTAACTATATTTGTCCTCCGCCATTGATTACTTTTCTGATATTGAATCTGTCTATGACACATTAGGGTCTGAGTACACGCATTACGTAATTATGGGTGATTTCAATACGGATTTGTTAAAACATACTTCCCGTTCACTCAATCTTCGGTCTATTCTAGAGTGGGCTAATCTCTCTCTTTTGACTTTACATGCCACCCATCACAATGTTCAGACCGATGACCCTTGGATTGATCTCATCATTACAGGAGCCCTTTAGTATGTTGCGAGGCATGATCAAATACGTGCTACATGATTTTCAAGACATGACCTGGCATACATTTCGTACAAACTTCGACCACCTAAAGTCAAGCAGGTCATACGGCTTCTACGGATATTCTCTAGAATGGATGTAGATACTCTCAGGAAGGACACGTCACTTATCAGCTATTCATCAATAACGGAGGCGGCTACGGTGGACGATAAAATCAAATTCCTTAATAACGCTATACTGTCATTGTATAACGTTCATGCTTCGTTGCACAACGTGAAATTGAAGCGTCCTCCAGCTCCGTGGATAACTGTTGACATCCGGACAGCTATGGTCATGAGAGATCGTGCTTTTCTTAAATTCAAAAGGGAGCCCTCAGAACAAAACTGAACAGCCTTTAAGGCAGCACGCAATCGGTGTAATCAGATGGTACGAATAGCTAAACGACGCTACATCCATGGTAATATTATTAATTCTTCGTCTGGCGATGTGTAGAAATTCCTTCGATCGTTTGGTGTTGATGTATCAAACTCATCTAATTGTAAACCTACACTTTCGTTAGATTCTTTAAATAATCATTTCACATCTACGTAAAATACTATCTACGGCGCAAATTCCTTCTCCCCCTTGTCCAGATTTCCAACTCGTACCTGTTACAGAATTGGAAATTAGGAAAAAGGTCCTCTCCATAAAATCTAAGGCTGTGGGATGTGATGACGTCAGCAGGTTTATGATTCTTAACATTATCGATATCCTTGTGCCTGCTATTACCCACGGAAAAACGGAACTCTTTATAGGATCACTCGTGTGTCTGAGCGACCGCCCTTCACAGCCAATTTTCTCCGAAACTACAAGACCAAATGAAATGAAATTTGGTACTCAAGTACCTTTTTGAGACCTAAACACGAAGGTACAAAGAAAACAAATGAATTTTGAAAAAAATTAACGAAATGAAAATTTCAAATAAACTGTTTTGCGTGTTTGTGACACGATAGTGTCACATGCCAAATAAAATGGCTTATTGTCAGGATCTTAAATATATTTTTTTTATAGTTCTACAACGGACAGTTTTCAAGAAAGAATTATTCAATAATTCAAGAAAGAACGAAAATTGGAGACGAAAATTGACCATTCCCCCTTATCTCCGTTACTACTGAGGCTAGAATTTTGAGAAAATAAAGAAAATAGTTCTTTACTTATATGTTACAGGAAAGCCTATGAGAGTCTATGGCATTAAAATATTTTTTTTTTCATGTATTAAATTGCAAACCGATATTTATATTAGTAAAAAGGCGATAATTAGTCATTAATTTTGAGAAAAATAAAGAAAATAGTTCTTTACTTATATGTTACAGGAAAGCCTATGAGAGTCTATGGCATTAAAATATTTTTTTTCATGTATTAAATTGCAAGCCGATATTTATATTAGTAAAAAGGCGATAATTAGTCATGACCACGATCCAGTAGGATCATACGTATCGTGACATCATAACACGAATGTCAAGAAATAGAATTTTCCAGGCAATCTACAGCAATTAGGGCATAATGTCAGAATAGAACCTAAGTAGGTATCGTTTGTTTGTCAGTGATCGATTGTGTGAACATGATTTATCGTTTGATATAGGCACTATTTGATAATATTGGAGCACGACAATAGCAATAGTTTTCGAGATTTGCTAATAATTACCCTAGAGTGTTAATCTACTTCGTGAAATGAGGGTGAGATTGATGACTACACAAAAACAGGCATTTTGTCTAATTCATTTCTGAAAGCATATACTATGTTCAATGTATTTGGACTTATTTGCAGGCAATTATTTTGTTTTTTGTCAATGTAGTAAATGTTTAGTCATAACCTATTATAAAAGCAGTGATAGCCTAGCGGTTAGAACATTAGTCTCCCGAACGCGGGTCTCCAAGTTCAAATCCTGGCACGCACCTCTAGTTTTCAAATATTACTCGTATGTGCGCAATTATCGCTTGTGTGAGGAAACCTGCACACCTGAGAGTTCTCCATAAAGTTCTCAAAGGTGTGTGAAGTCTACCAATCTGCACTTGGCCAGCGTGGTAGACTATGGACTGTACCTCCACATTGTGAGAGGAGACCCCGAGCCCAGTAGTAGGACAATTATAGGTTGTTACTTTGATTTTGCTTTTTTCTTTTCACCTAATATACAATTTTAATTATGTAGTTAATAAATAATTTTTCAGTAGCACAGTGGCCTCAGATGTAATAATATGCAGAGTTAGGTATAGCGCAGTAGTACGGAATTAACAACAAAATTTTGAAATCAGCATATTTTGTCAGATTACATCAACCTTTCTTTTCTAAATTAATCTTGAGTGAACTAATATTTGAAGCTTGTTTGAGTGTTATTAGGAGAATTTAATCCAGTTGTAGGCCAGTGTAGGTCCATACTAAACTAAATTCAATTTGAATAAATAAATGAACTGTATAGGTAAATGTACTGTAGAATTTTGATCATGCTAAGTTTTGTAAATTTATAAAATAGATAATAGTGCTCATAGTTATAAATATAAGTACAGTGGTCCATTGCTTGGTGTTGGACTTACCAAGCAGACTGACCCTGATAAGCCATCGTTATCCATGCACATTACTGACACTAAACGCATCTGCGACTGTTTCTGGCCCAAAAAAGGAAGAAACCTCTTTACTACCTGCCGAATTGTAACCTGAGCGTGTAAAAAACAAGAAGTGGTCCAGACAAAAAACGTACCATCATTCGCGAGTACCGTCGGTATTTTTTTTATGCTTTGAGCAGGCAAACGAGCAAACGGGTCACCTGATGGTAAGTGATCACCGCCGCCCATGGACATTAGCGACACCAGGGGCGTCATCAACGCGTTGCCGGCCAAGAAGATGACGATAGACCCGCTTCTTGAAGGACCCCATGTCATAGCCTGGAGGGAACACCGATGCAGGTAGCTTGTTCCACAGTTTACACGTGCGAGGTAGAAAATGACGTGAGAACCGGACTGTGGACGAACGCCAGGTATCCAGGTAGTGTTGGTGAAACCTGGTGCGGTGACGAAAATCAACTGCAGGTATTAGGCCAAACAGTTCTTCAGAACATTCCCCATTGTACAGACGGTAGAATACACAGAGAGAGCCTACATCTCTCCTCAACTCAAGCGATTCTAATCCGTCTGTAAGCTTGGGATCGTCGACAAGACGAATAGCTCGCCGTTGAATTCGATTGAACGGATCCACTTGGCCAGCTGGGGCTCCGGCCCAAAGGTGGGAGCAGTACTCCATGTGTGGTCGAATTTGCGCCTTATAGATTTATCTGAAGCTTCGTCTATTGTTGTGCAAGGTGCACCACGCAAATGAATGGAACATCATCAACATCGATGAAACACTAATAAATACGCTCTGTTCGTTCATAATTTTATTATGTAACTTTACCATAATAATAGCAATATTCAACAGCCAGCTGCTCGATTGTGCTACAATTGTATCCATACTCACATCGACAATTTTCCCCGTCATTTTCAATAAATTATTATGTAGTCAAGTATTTTGCATGTGTTGGAATAATTTCGAGCTCATAAATTTTATAATAAACTCAATTCGTGACTACAACTATTACCGTTAAATCGTTTATCGACATCATTTCATGGCATTCGAGATTATGGACAAAATACAACAACCATAAGAATAGCGTTACCAAAATTATAGGCTTAATTCAAGATATTGTATAGATAGTTGTGCTATATTTGTCACGTCTGGCACGTCATTGATTCCGACCGCAGCCTTACATGTCCTCCGAAGCATAGAAGCATTCAAAATTTTTTGCTACTAGCGGTCACCCATCCAACTACCGCACATGCGGTATTTGTTCACTCGTTAATTGTTACTTATCTAATTAATCTTGGTAGTAAATAAAATTAGTTATAGAAAACTGAATATCTCTAAGACTAAATACTAAATTCCAAAGTCTCACTATCCACCGAATGACTCCGCGATAAGATAAGTTCAGTGGTAGCAAAGTGTCGAATTGTCATCTTAAAGACATACATTCGCGAAGTTTCAAATCGATATGGCCATTAGCGTAGATACTAAGTTCTGAACTTAGGTATGCTTACATTTGAATACATATTTTTGTCATTCTATCTTAACTATATACCTTACCTAGTCCTTGAAAATACCGTATACATTTTTATGAGTTATTTTAATAAATGAAAGTTATAAGTAAAATTGTGTTTGGTAGCTGTTTACAAAGCTTTACACTACTTGAAAACATACTCCAAACTCTAACAAGAACGGGAAATTATAAGCGTTTTCGACTAGCTTATTATTTTGCATAGTTGCTACTTTCGTTGCACTAACCGTTGTTACAGCTAAGCGCTGCGGGATTTAGTTAATATTTAAAAGGCCTGAGTAAAAATAATAGTTAAGTGGAGCAACTAATTCCGATTCGGCCAGTATTTTTAGAAGTAAGATCTATTCCAAAAGCGAGTCGAGGGGGAGTTCCTAGTATTTTCATATACAAATGAAGCCAACATTCGTAGCGCATAAAAGCCTCCTAACTTACTATAATAATTATAATGTACACCGGCAACGCCTTTAAAATTTTTAGTGCCAATTTATTATATTCCTTTTAAACAAAAAAAAACTTTTAGTAGTGTAGTAATTTTAATGTCCAAAGGGGGCAATTTAGAAGCTAGTTTAGGTAATATAATAAAGTACCTAAGTGTAAGTGCTATGCATAATAAAACCCAGGTTAAGAATGCAATGGCGAAGGTCTTTCTCAGCTTATAGATCGAGTTGGCCGTTGGGCTCCGAGGCACTCAACTTTTAGGTATAATAGCTATAATATAACTATCTCTCTCTTAGAACCCTAAAATTTAATGTATTTAACGAGAGACATTAAAACAGCTCCCTTCTTTTGTGAATCAGAACAATGCTTCTGTAATACCTTGGGTGTTTTGGCGACATATCACTTTACGTCACACAGTGACGTCACGCCAGACCTGAATCACGTTAATGAAGATTTCTACAACGCTTGCTTATAAATACGATTTACAAATATTACATATGAACAATCGGAGCCCGGCCCTCCTCAGGCATGGTCTAGCCTGGCGGAAGATATCCTTTTGCTAAAGGTTAACTGATACTAATATCTATAAATAATCGGCGGTAACAACACAGGTATCATTATGACCCGTTACGCCTTTATTTAAATTTCAAGAAAATTGATTTCCAATAAATAAATAACGCTACACACATATAACCCCACACTAGGATTCCCTGTGTCGTGGGAGCCATGGACAACACACAAAGACAAGGACACACGTAGAACAAATCCTACAAAGTTCTACGTATCTTACGTAATAATTTGATTGTAAAAATAGTTTTCAACGTTTAAGTAGAATTCCTGGCATGAAACAATCATAAAAAATGTAAGAATCGCTTGTCATCAATCATAAGTAATCAACGGATATAAGGCGCGTACTACGTACAGCAAGAACGATGAATAAGTATATTATCTGTACCATTTCTGAAAATGAGACTTATTTTCTTGTTAATAGAGTTTATAACTCATTAATTGCTGTAACTGTAATATCATTAATATTGTTTTGTGAAAAACATTCATTAAATTCGGTCACCCAAATTTAAATATTTAGTCGTAACCTCCGTAGACCCTATTGAAAGTTACGTTAGATTAGAAGGTTCCGTCCCGGGGGTATTTCAATTTAATTAAGAAATAATTCTGATATTCTCCCAATGTTTTTCAAACATCGTGTGATAAATTATTTCTCAGAAATTAACTTTGCCTAAGCTGATGATCCTCCAAAATGATGACTAAGATTGTGTTCGTTTTTCTTTCATTTCAAGATTGCCCACAAAATTTCAAAAAAGTCTGTTGTTGGATTTGTAGCGGATTTTTTAAAAGATGCAGTTTTCACTTATTTATTACCTATAGTTAATACGTAATGTCGAGGTAACATCACAAATACGTATAAAAGATATATCAATTTAAAAATTTCCGTCTCAACGTTTTAAGAGTGTGAATATTGTGGCATAGGTTTCCCTAAGGGGGGGGGGGGGAGGGGAGTACCAGCTCCAAGATAAGAAACGAGAAAACCACATTTCGTTTCATATCACTTGACAATAATCTTCAAATTCTATTTAGCCCGTAGTGGACACGAATCTGTTATATAAGTTATGCGTTTCCAGCGCTGCCTCGAACATATTTCATCGTATCTAATACTGAATGGCGAGCAAATTTAGTGCACCCCTAGGAATAAATCATTAAACAATGCCACAAACGTGGAAACTGAGTATCATCTAAATAATGGACGGCCTTTACTTGAGATGTTACTAATACCTTGTGCTGCCTATACGAAAATTATAATAGATTGCGGTATGGCATAACTCCCATATGAATAAGTTGACATATTATGTCAAAAAAAAAGCCAACGCAAATCATTAATTCATTCTGAGAATATAAACAGAAGAGATCTGTCATACAGGTTATCCTTGTACGGACTCCAGACTCTCACAAAGCAAAAACTGTACTTAGAACATAAGATAGATTTAATTAGTCCTAAGCCTGTTTTGTTTTGTGAAGAGAGAAATAAAAATATATTATTATTATTATTAATATAAAAGTTGTTACACGTCGCTGCTCACGTTGCGCGTTGGAAACTTATGAATATTGTTCATTGATCCGAGGCAATGCTGAGTTTAGCTTATCCCGAGTTCCGCTACTGGATATTAATTGTCAACTCTCCGGAACTCCTGCCGTACTAAACTAAATTCAGCAGCGTTCCATTATCTTTAAACAACATTGAGATATAACAGATATAAAAATGTAAGAAATGTTACAAATATTAACTTATATAACGGAATGCGCTACAGTACCTAGCTACTACGAGAAATAATATATTTTTAGACATTACCTACGTCATTTAGTTTGATTGGTATTAACTATGCAGACCTAAATGACTGACGACCCGTGTGGCGCAATGGTTACCATGCCGGATCGCCGCGCCAAGGGTCCTGGGTTCGATTCCCAGCGAGGCAGAAATTTGAATGATGTGTTTGAATTTCTGTTCTCGGTCTAGGTGTGAGTGTCCTTGTCTTGTGTGTTGTCCATGGCACCCACGACACAGGGAATCCTAGTGTGGGGCTATGAGTGTGAAGCGTTATTTAAAAAAAAAAAATCTATGTAAATTTTAATGAAGTGATTGAATTACATATTTATAATTCATTTTTGTGCTAGAAATCCATAGTTTTAAGAACATCATTATTTTAAATAATTTACACGAAGGAAATAATGAATATACTTTCCAGTTGCAAATATCGGCCTGAAGCTTAGACGAAGACACTTTACAAGGTCCTTCGAGAAAACAGACTAAGTTTGTAGAGGAGCTTCAAGTTATAATGCAATATTATAGGGCCTTGGTATTAGGAAAAGTTCGATATTTTGAAAGTTAAATCCCTCGACCCAATATAATTTTTCTCAATAACCTCTATAATTAAAGGAGTTAATTTTTCAAACAATCTGTCAAATATAAATAAGTAATAACATTCATTGAAGTAAAACATGCATGATTCAAAATAAATATATGTCACATAATAACTATATACGCTCTGGTAGCCATTATTTTTTTATTATTAAAAATATATCTACATACAACTTTTCATCCCATTAGTACCAACATAAAGTAAAAACAAAAAGTAACACATCAATTAAAACACGTATAGGTCACCGAATAACATCGAACGCGTTGAAATTTACAACGAATCAAAACTATAGACATATTTTATTAATAAAATATACTCTAGTGGCAATTTATAATTATTGTTAATTAATTTTCAATTTTATTCGAAAAATCATCTTTCGTTTAATCGTTTTGCAAAGTACAATGGGGTAGTTATTTTATAGTACCCAGTAATACCTGGTAGGAGTTAAATTAAAATAATATAAGAAAAAAATCACGTAAAAATAAAATTCCTTGAAACAACATAATTCAAAATGACTGACTAGTAAGATATTATAATTTTTTAAATTTATATTAATTTTATTCAAGGCGGCCTCGGTGGCGCGTTGAGGTTTTAATCAAGGCCTGCTAATCTCAGTCCTTGAGGTAAAAAAATTCTTCAGTACTCCATATTTTTATAGGGGAATATTTTAATATTTAACTTACGAAAAGAATGCGGATGCACGGAAATCACAGAATAACAAAACCACTACTGAAATGGTTCTAAAGTACTTCTCTTTAATTTATTATATAATAACCTGAAAAAAATCGTTAGTTTTCGTGTTCCTCGTTTTTACATAGACAGTTATGGAAAGCGATGAAAATACACAGCCGCAATTAAACAATAGAAAAATGTGCATAATAATAAATACCTACACTAAAATATAAAATGCATAATTATTCTGAATCAACTCTCAGCTAAACAACTGCGCAACGCGGCGGGCGGTAAACTACTAGAATTTAGCCGTTCAGAGTTACTAAAAGTTAATAAAACTTTGCCGTGAGTAGTAGCGAATTTCACCGGCGAAAATAATGATTCCGCTTCAAGATTTGTAGAACACTAATGAATGTAGATATGTGGAATCTAATATTAACTTTACGTAATGGTATATGTAGATCAGTCCTGGATTTGTCAATAGGCCGTATAGGCCGCGGCCTAGGGGCGGCAGCGTCCTAGGGGCGGCAGATTTCAGAAGATGATATCATATAGATGATTTTGCTATTACAAACTGTCGCAAAAAATCGTAATTCTTGTTTTTTTACGCACTTTCTTAGTGACTTATTCAGTGCCTACCTTACTATAAATGGAAAATTATTAGTTTAGAAAGGTAGATGGGGTGGCGGAAATAAATTTGCCTACACTCATAAAAAATATAAATCCGGCAGTGATGTAGATAATTTAAACCAATACTAGGTATAGGTACTTATTGTGCGGCCTATTTTAAGGTATGTCTTTCCTCATATTAAAGGAGATCTACATAATGTTCATGACAATGACGTAAAGCGTTGGCAATATAGGTACTTATAATAATAAGCATAAAAGTAATGTGCATTGTGCATATTGTGTATACTCCATTATGATAAATGAGGTTAAGTTAAAAATTAAAACAGAAATAATATAGTTGACAATATTAGACCAGGTAACATTGTTCATCTTTAGGTTATGATTTTTCTATAATAAGGGAACATACCAAAACCACGTGCCTCATTTAGGGGGGGGAGGGGGGTCTTCAAAACACCACGATTGGTCACAGAGGGGAGGGGGGGGGTTTAGGTTTTTGTCACGTAGTCAATATTTTAGCAACCATTGCGCCACAAAGTCGTCAAATAAAAGCAATATTATTATTTTTTAACTCTGTTTTTGCAAAAAAGTATTGAAAACCGTATTTATCAATTACCACGTGAAAACTAGGGGGGGAGGGGGGGGGTCTTCTCATATACTACGGATGGTCACGAAGGGGGGGGAGGGGGGTAAAAAGTTGGAAAAAATGGGTTACGTGGTTTTGGTATGTTCCCTAACCTTTAACAAATGTTATAAACGATTAAATTATAAGTATTCGAAGCTGTGACTGACACCCAATATATTTAATAAATATGAAGTTTATTTACGCGCTGACGTCTAAAAGGAAGTTCATTAATAAATAACCACTGGCTATAAAAGGCCAGTGAAAGGACCTTTTGAAAGGAGTCTCTATACTGAATTTTATTATGAAAAGGAAAACCTTTTCAACGAAGATTGAAGTCGTTATTTGCCATAAGTATGAGTATGTAATCAAAATATAAATTCTAAAATATAAAAAGAAAATGTGTGCAATTCACACGTGGTAGAAGTGAACCTTTCCAAAATTTTGGTTTCAAGATAATGAGATGAAAAAGCAGTAAATCAAATCTTCTACCTTGTTCCTCGCGCCATCTATGAATACAACTTAGCACTTTTTAAAAATCTATCTAGCAATAAAACGAATCTTCTATCTTACTCCTCACGCCATCTCTGAATACAACTTAGTTTTTACTGTCTGTATATTCGGTTGGTCGATCGACAGATATTAAACAACGAACATGAAATTCTTATTTTTTGTTGATAAATTCTTTGAAAATATTTAAAAGAGCATTTGAAAGTATTTAAAAACAGTCTAAAAATAAAACTAAAAAAAACAGTATAAAAATAAAACTAAAAAAAAAGAAATACTGAGAGACGCGAACCTGCGCATCAGGTATTGTGTATCTACGTCCTGACCATTGAGCTACGGAGAAGTTAAATTCTAAGACGAAATTAGCGGTTATATTATCTTACCTGTCGTTTTTCCGTTGCATCCGGTTTGAAATCACTAACTATTCTAAAGAAGTTTCACTTCAATAATATTTGTTATGTACATATGTGATTTTAACTATTATTGCTTCAAACATTAATTATTCATTTTATGATTTGTAAAAATCTAATAAAATTATTCATAATTTGAAGATATATAAATCTACAATCAAACTTATAATCTAATACCTACGTATATACATTATTCCTGAACATTCCTACATACATTATTCATTTTCATGAAGAGTCTAGATAGGTTTATATTTCCAAGAACAAGACATAACTACTATAAGAATATTATAGATCAGATAAGAACCTACAAAACGGTACAATTCTCTTTAGTTTTCTTTACACAGTAACTAATACTAGCTTTTTGGTACATTTAACTATATACTGGCACCAATAATAATCCACTAGGTGAGCGCACACAATGGCTACTGAGCTTTTCGTTTGGTTTAGAAATAGGATGTCAAATCAAACACTAATATTTTTCGTGTGATTGGGCTTTTTTTGGCGTTTAAAACGCACAACTTGAACATCAACTGCATTTTCACGATCATAAAAATTACGTGACTGTTTTATACAAATAAACAAGTGCGAGATAAACTAACTTAGAGAGGGTTCCGTACGTTGATTATGTAGATATTTACCGTTATTTTTCTATTTTATTTATTTTTGCTGCTTTTTCAAGACCATACGGTTCTTGTAGGTTTTCCTGTAATATTGAAGTAAAGAACTATTCTCTGTAATTTTTCAAAATTCTAGCGTCAGTAGTTTCGGAGATAAGGGGGGGAATGGTCAATTTTTGGTTTAAGTTTTTGTTCTTTCTTGAATTATTTTAAAACTATAACAACCAATGTAGAACTATAACAAAAATATATTTGAGATCCTTACAACGAGCCCTTTTATTTGACACACCAGGCCTCAAAACTCAGCTGTACTGAAAGTGTCGTGCTTCGAAAGTGACATGTTATGAGTGCCGTGATGTTATACATTTATATACATATCTATGGTATAAATATCTGTTCTGACGAGGAAAGGAAGGTACTTCTTAATAAAACAACATTAACATTGTTATTTTAGAAAGTAAATACTATTAGCCGCTCCGTTGCACAAATATAAAAAAAAATGCTTAAATTTTAAGCCACACCCGAAATAATGGAATGATAGAAACAACAGACAGAAATACTGTCCATTATATTTAAGCACACCACCATTAGAACGCGCCACTGTAACGTCTGTGAAAATCCACAATGCTTTGTAAAATGTTCACCCCAGTTTTCTATTTTACGTTCGTTTGACATTCAATTTCGTATATAAGGAACAATATTTTCACGACAGTCTCGAAAAGACACGAATCTTTTGTATTCCATCGTCTTCATCCTACTCTTTAAGACTTTAAATTAATATCAGATTTGATAACAGAACATTAAATTAAGTAATATCAGAATTAATATCAGATAATGTACTCAGGTTGACTTTTACTTGAGGAATATGTTAGATTATTCGTGACACAAGTACACATTTTATTTTTATCGCGTGAAAAGTTGGAAAAAAGTTGTTTTTATTCAATTCATTATTTATTGGCCCACTACTGAATACGAGTCTCTCGTCTTGAGGAGGCCTACACCATACTCCACCATGCTGTTCCAGTGACTGTTAGTTTTCAGGCTGCCCGAAGTCCTCCGAGGTTAACCTTACGATAACAACCAGGACCAACGGCTTTATGTGCCCTCCAAAGCACGGAAGCGCTCAAGAAATATTTGTTATCCATTTAAACCACTGCTCCTGCTGTTATTAAGTCGGTCTACGAGCGCAGACTTTATGTTTAGCATTTAGCACCACAATGTTATTATTACAATAATTATCTTCTTACATGTTCTTCAAAGTGGTACCTATCTCTTACATTCTCACCTTACATTATCTTTTTTGTGAGATCTCCCTCATCTATCTATTTATCTAACCTACTTATTTAATTCCAATGAAATTTGAAATAAAAACACTTTTTACAAACACATAATATTGCGTGTATTTAAAATCAACTGAATAATAATGAAACGATTTCTAAACTAGTGATTGTACTTTTTCTTATAATTATTAGTGCATGTAGATACATGCACTCATACTGCATTTCATTCTAGATAGAATGAAAAATATAAACGTAACCTATGAGATATCAATATTATATATACAAAGATTAGGTTTGCACTGGTGCGGTGCCTGGAATATATTTCATCGGGCGAAATGCTTCTTGCCGGGAAAATTTAGTGCGCCCTCTTGGAATGAATCATTAAGCAATGCCTCGAAACAGGAAACGCAGAACAAGATGAAAATAACGTCCTTGAAGAAGGGTTTCTTTTCTTTGTATCGATTCAATCTTTCAAGGTTTCTTCATTACTTTAAGTTCACCAAGTTCTATGACCATGTAATGTAAATTTATCTTCGAATAATGGCACAAAGGCCGTGATCAATTTACAAGGAAATTCTGTGACATCCAATATCGGTTGAGTTTCATGATCGATAACGGCAATAAAGTATGATCAGTAAAACGCTGGGGAATTCTGTGAATGATTTCGTATATGACGAATCATTTAATCATAATCAGTAGGTATATAATTTTTTATGTAATTTTACCACAAACTTATTTTACTACTAGTTTATAGAACCATTTTCGATACTAGATTTCAAGAATCAATACTATGTTTACATATATATTCAATTATCTTTTAAGTTGACTTAGAATAGCCTATATGTAGGGTACCTATATAAAAAATAAAATGGTGAACCGAGAATTTAAAGATTTATACTGGATTATCTTTATTCCAAAGGTAGATATACCTATATTGTGGCTAGTAAGTGGTAGTTTTCCCTATAAAACTAGCTACTCTCCTAAAATTAACAACGAAGTGTTACTTTATTCCACTGCTAGAGAGCTAGTTTCACCGCTTATTTATTCATGTGACCTGACTACACATTGGCCGGTTATAAATATAAAAAATAGCCCAACCTCACCTAAAATAACTTACCTCCAATAAAGAGATATAACAAGTATAAATTGAAAAATTAAAAAACTCGCCGGCTATCAAAAAAGCTATCATGGAATACCTTTTTGAAATCTTTATGATGAGCTTTTTAATTTGATACCCATATTGCATTATTTGATTTATTTTTATTTTTGATACTTCAAACAAGGGCGTCTCACAGCCAGCATATTTGTTATTTTTAATTTCACTTATTTAAGAACACTTGAGTCATCAAGACGAATCTAACGATACCTATCTTAATTTTACAAATCCATTCAACGGTTTGGAAGATATGAGGTAATAAAAAATATTACATGCATATACCTACAAAATACGCGCGAAAAACATACCCCTTCCTGGCAGTCGGGTAAAAAGTACATAAGTATAATTCTTGATAAAAAATAACAGACTTCAAAATTATGGATAACTCAAAAACTACCGTCAGATCTCACTCAAAGAACAATGCCCAAAAAATATTTTTCATTTTTGTTAGCGTCTTAAAACGTCAGTTACTTATACCGAAGCAATTCAATAATTTTGTACGTATTTTAAAATTAATACCTGTACCCGTATTACCCAGCGTAAAATAATTTTATTAATAAGTAATGAATTGACTATAATAACAATGATGTCAACAATGTCCATTTTCATTCGGGCACTCACTTCGATACATAGCTTATATCAAGCAAGATATAGGGAGACTTCTGGCCAATATTACAGACAGAATTTCGTTATAAATGTTGGTATGACAAATGTAATGATGTCAAATTTCCATTTCCGGTTGTCAATCAAAAAAAGTCAGAATAAAATAATGGTAAAAATTACAGGCAGCCGTAACTCTCCCCAACTCTATGACTCAATGGTTATAAGAATTCAATCTCAAAATACTTTGGTTCTGGGGTATGTCTGCTGAAATTTCTTATATACCTAAACTCAGAAATTAAAGCCGCGATTTTTAGAATTTATTTTTATTTTAAGACGCTAAAGTTGAAAATAAAATAAAACGATGTATGGCAGTTGGGCATTGTTCTTTAAGTGGAACCACATGACAAGCACTAGCTTTCAATTAAAAAAGATCATAAAAATTGGTTCACCCAGTCAAAAGTTCTTAGGTAACAAACAAAAAAATACAGTCGAACTGAATACCTCCTCCTTTTTTGAAGTCGGTTAATAAAAGTAAGTATAAAACCCGTCAGTAGTTGGAGCTACGCTCAGGACAAAGGTAAAGTCGTTAAACTTTGTTTGGGTGTAAGTATCGCGCGTAAACTGCGGCCTCGATTAGCTCCCAACCTCATTTACACCAAATTAAGGCGAATAGCACACATCAATTGTGGGTCAAAACTATTTTTCTTACCTTTAATTTGGTAATTATTATAAACAGGGAAGAATTTTACTGAGGTAAGCTGTAATACATTATTTAATTAGATAAAACAATATGACAAGAAGTTTTTATATAATGCACCTTACAGTAAAATCTAGCTGACAGCCTCAACTATTTGGTAAAAACTCTTTTAATGCAATAGGTGGAAAGTTGCAATTTGATAAATAGCATTTGTGTGTGTAAAAGACGCTTTGAGATCAAGTGAAAAATATTGATTTTGGGAACGAAGGACCATAATGTGGCTTGCGGCAGGAGTAAAATGAGAGACATCGTCTACTGTTTATTACGGAAGTGTGAAGTAACGGGAGGCAGGAAATTTTCTTTTAAAAACAAAAATAAATATTACTTCCTTATTGGATATGATTAACGGAAATCATACATTTCATATTACTTTGTTATGCTATAAAAATTAAATATTCCTGTCCCTTTTTTCCACTTATCTTTTTTATTATGAGAGTTAATTTAATTGCTGGACTAAAACACGCTACTATAGTAATGTAAAACAATTACAGAAAAGTTGATAAAACATGAAATTACTACTACCCAAAGACTAGACGAAGCTTTGATAGACTTATAAGAGTTAGTAGTTATTTAAACTGCAGCGTTCATTTCGAAATGTAAATAGTAAATCTCTATCGTCCTGGAGCTAACAAATATACAGTTACTTTCTTTTAACTTTGGAAATTCATAAGCACATTTCGAGCTACAGTTTTAACACTTTGTTAATTATACTTACCGAGCGAGTTAGTTGCGAGACTACTTTGTTAATTATGTTTTAAGATTTACCTTATAATGTAATGTACCTTGTAATGTACAGATATTAATACCAAAATAACAGACTGTCGTTAAGTGATTGCAGTACAGGAAATTAGTAGGTATATTACATTATTATCTATCCATTAAAATTTTGCCTACAAACCTTTTAGACAGAATTGCAAAGAGATTTCAGGTAATTATTTTGAAGATGTTTTCAAAATTCAATATTTTTATAACATAATACATATTGTGATTAAAACGCTCACACCGTGCGAAAACTTCCAGTCCAGTTTATTTTACTGTGAGGTGAAGTCATCCAAATCATCAATATACATCTATGAGCGATTATTACTCTATAGATTACAACTAACGGAAAAGAAAACAACACGTTGCATATAAAACAGATATACTTAACGATTAATAAGGTATCCAAAACCCAAAAAAGCTAGATGTAAGATAAACGATTTAATATTTTCTTGAGTTACCTACATAGACACATAGACACTTTGTTTCTTTACTCTAATCAATAATACCATAATATGGTTGTAGAAATATTAATTAGCAGTGTGACTATTTGGTGCGACCGCAAGTCAGTAAACGAAAATTGACAGAAAAGCAGCAATAAGTTGAACATGCGCGTTGTGTTTTCACTTAATACGAATATGTAAGTCGATCGACTCACACCATACACCATTAACCTAGCATTTGTACTCAATCTGGCTGGACACAAAGGTTAGATTGATGACAATCAACAAAAAGTAGAATCTCGCCACATCAATGCTTCGGGTCGTTGTCGACGGTCACAAAAACGTTATGGATACGAAGACAATCTGAACCTCTGGTTTTATTAATGTAGATGTAGCAATGCTGACGTAGTTACTGGTGTTGTTTGGTCACTACAACCTATGAAATATATGTATGACTGTGAGCGGATTAATTGCTTTTATATTATTTATTAATCGCTAGTTGCGAAACGTATCACGTGATGGTAAACGGCCACATGGGTCCACAGTCACAGCTTAGAGGCGGATCCAGGATTTTTATTTTGGGTAGGCTATAGCTGCTCCGCTCTACCTTGCATCCATCAGTGCATGGACCCCTAACAATAGGCATCCGCAACGCCTTACCGGCCAAACAAACATATTTAGATTTTAGAATTGATTATAAAAAGAGGCAAGGGATAAGAGGATTTTGGCCCCACTTCAAATGAAAATTAAAATACTCTTAGTGTCAATGTAGTAAGTTATAAAATAAGTGTTGTTGTTGATAATCGTTAATTTAAAATCTTTGACGTAAAGCAATTTTCTCTAAAGTGTTTTCTTGAAAATGTGCCAGTGTGATTTAAATTAAATACGTACCATAAATTAAATACTACTCATAATATGTCTCAGCTCGATCATAACCTTCAATCAGTTCATTTCCAATCTGAATCAGAATTACCTAAGAGTTTCTCATCGCAAAATAAAGGCGCTTTATACAGACAATTCACGCTAAAAAAATTAAAAGTTTTAACTGATTCATAAAAATCCTTATAAGTTTATATTTTTAATTAATACTTTTAGTGCCGACGTTGTTCATTTATTTCGTCCAAATTTAATTTCCTCCACTTAAACATGGCACATTTACTTTACCGGCTGTTAACAAAAACCCAGTAAGATATACGTGTTGATGACAATAACAATCCCGTTGTTAGAAAGACTAATCCACCTTCAAATTTATTACATTAATGCATTTCCCTTGGTTCGAATTCGAAACAAAGAAATGTATTCTATCAGCTATCTAGTAGAACAGCTCTAGGGGACACTTCTGTTTCAATTTGTAGAATGTCGGGCAAAAATTGTGTTAGGTAACTCGCACCGCACTGTTTTGTGTAAGTAGATAAGGTATTCCTTCTCCCCGTTCGTAGAAAATGCCGTTTGTTTCCGAAGAAATTTTCAGAAAACTGGATTGAATTACTTTTTTTCTCCTGCTCGTTATTTTTGTTGCCCGTGAAATATGCGGGAAACATTAGGTAACATCAACTGTGAGATGCTTCTTTTAATAGCCAGAAATAAATGCTTGTCGCTATGTTTTATCTGACAAACTCATTTCAACCAAATTACCTATATTTAAGATACAGATCTACAGATCTCTATGACCACTAGAATCTACAGTTCTTTAAATAAGCAAATTCTAAACGACTGATAGTTACAACAAGGACCTAAGTATTTATTTATTTAACTTTTTATTGTACACTAATAAAATAATACAACAACAATCTAGAAGTAGACAAATGAAGTAGACGTATGAGGTACAAAAGGCGCTCTTATCGCTACACAGTGATCTCTTCCAGACAACCTTAGGATGTGGAGAGCTGATTAGAGTAAGATTACAAATAACATTTAAGATAATAATAACACAAATAACGGTGACAATCATAAGAAGAAGGAAGAGGGAAGGAAGGAGGGAAACTGATTAGTTAGAGAGATAAATGGATTTTTACGTTTTTAAAATAACACAGGCCGACAAAATTTGGTGAAAACATTTTAACAGAAATCGTAGTTTTGGACTCGCTGAATTCAAATCTAGCCTCAGAAATGCTCATTTGGCTCAGGTTTTCGAGATATTCTAACCTAAAAGTGCTAAAAATGCAATTTTAGCCTATATTTAAAGTCTTGCAGCATAGAGGATTTTTTTTCTCAAAAAACTATTGAAAGTTTCTTGAAGTATAAGTCTCGGTCCAAATGCCGTTGACTTTGTTCAGATATCATTTTTTTCAGCGGGGTATGTTATTTTGAAAATTTCAAATTATATTAATTTTGTAATAACCCTTTATCATGCGCTCAAAAAAGATTGCTCATAGGAAATGAAATGAAATTAAATTAAATAATCTTTTATTCATGTAGGTATGACTGATACAGTTATGAACGTATTTTTTTAAATCTACCTACTAGTTTTTCGGAACGGTGGTAATGGAGGAGAAGAAAAGCCATAAAGAAACTGCTCAGCACATCTTTTAGAAATAAAATTTATATTTATTACAAAAACAGTTATTCTCTAACCTGAGCAGAACTGGTTTCCTAACTTGTCATTTCCATGCATCCTTATAATTTTAATATTCATCTACGCTGTAACCCTTGCCTACGAGTTGAGCTTTTACACGTTTCTTGAAAGATTCGACCGGCAAATTACGTATTTGCTTAGGGATTTTATTATAAAATTTTACACCGAACCCCATAAAAGAACGCTGAACTTTAGAAAGACGGCGAAGAGGAAGCCAATTTATGCATCCTTCTTGTTTGCCGTTTATACGCTGTACGGTGCAACCGTGTATCTGCTGGGGTCAGTAGTTACGCGAGCGCGTGCGACAAAATTTAATTACAATTTAACTAACTACATAGTTCGCAATCAGCCGTCAAAGGGTCAAAGGCAGCATTTGATTCAGAATTATTTTTCTAATAGCATAAGCAGCCCTAGCGAGTTTATTTGTGTTCGCATGTAGCATACATGCGAGCCACATTGAAGTTTACTCTGCAAGGTCACCCTTAAAAATGTTAATAAATTTAAATATTTAATGTTTTATTATTTAATTTAAAACATTGTGATGGAAGATTATGGTGTTTGTCTGGTGGACCAGTGCCGGACTTATCACAGCTTTTTACTGAATGGCACAATGTCAGATGTATTGCCAAGAATTACAAACAATGATGGAGAAGCTCGCAATTCAACAACCAAGACGGGTCAATCGCCCTCCCTCATTGTTTCTCCACGACAACACATGAGCTCACACTTCACGACAGATCATCGCAAAGCCACAAGAGTTACAGTTGGAAGCTCTCCGTCACTCACCGTAATCACCGAACCTCGCCCCAACAGATTTCTACTTTTTTCAAAATTTTGACATTTTTTTAAGTGGGAAAAAGTTTAACACCCGAGAGGCAGTACAAAACGCATTCGCTGACTTTATTGCAGTAAAGGGATTAACAAACTGCCATCAAAATGGCAAAATTGAATAGATAATTTGGGCCAATACTAATTTGATCAGCTAAAATAAAAACATTAGCAAAATTTTTATATTTTTAAATTTTCATACAAATTTCCAATTTAATAGGTAAAGATCTATTTATCGGCATTTTAATTTCTATACAGTTTGGTAAAACCTTCAGCGAATCTCGACAACAGCGCCATCTATCACATTTGAAAATATCGTATCTTCGAAGTTTTATCCAACTTTCTTCTAAGATAATAAGATAATTGAAATTGAAAATTATTTTACTTAGGTACATAATCTACCTGGATAGCTACCACCCTCTTGCTTGGTTCAGCCGCCAAACAACTCGTCGTGTTCCGGCTGGGGGCTTGAGAACAGTTCTTTTTTTCTTTTTCTTCTTTCTTGCCAAACTGGCAACGCCTCAATGATGCCTTTAGTGTAGCTGATATCAATGGGCGACAATAGCCACTTACCATCTGGTCTGGTCAGCTCGTTGGTCGGCTATTTAATAAAAAATATATATCTACTTCTCTTTATTCAAATGTAGATATGAGCAGTTCATGATAACCAGTTGAACATAATGTACATGAAAAAGTCTGTTGATATTACACGAAAACGTTTTTACCTATTGTCGCGATATTCGTGTCACGAGTGACATTATCCACACAGCGTTGGACATGCAACATTCGATCCGCTATCGTATACAAATACACGCAGATACACGGGATACACCTAATGCGAAATTGTATTTCACATTTCTCAATAACAAACGAATTTTATTTATAATAATACTTAGACAGTCAAGCTAGTCCTGGTGTTCTGCTGAATAATTTTTTTTAATAATTTTCTTACGCTACGCCGTCAGTTGTCAAAACCTGAATCGGACTATCGGCTTCCGTAGAACCAACTTACTTTAGGTGCATTATAATCCTTCGGCTAGGCAGGAAATCTCCCCTAGCTAATACTACAATAGATTTTTTATAAAAATAACCAAAGAAATGAATGTATTAAAACAGTAAATTTGATCATATTCACACTCTCTCAAAACTTGAGTGGGAAACTTTTGAAAGTTTGAAAAACACACTTCACGGGAAAGACATGTCCTTTTATTTTTCATGTGAGAATGGTGAAATATAAAATGTCGCCAAATTATATCGATTGACTAATGTATCAACGCACAGACCAAAACCTTAGGGCTAAAAACTTATTTCGCACACGTATTCCTCTTATGACGTACGCATCCACTAAGGAAAGATTTTTCAAAATTTAATCTTCAAGGAGGTGAAATAGGGGATAAATATGATAAGCATAATTTCCGCGTGCGAAGCTGCGGGCAACACCTAGTTGTTAATAATTCTAGATGCAGTTTCGGTATATTTTACGATGCTGGTTTATACATGTCAGGAAAGTAGGTCAAGCGACGTGTAAACAAGATGAGCAGCCGTTAAAATCCTTCATTAAGTATTACGATAAAAACTGATATTATTATGTTATTTTTAATTTGTACATGACAGCACGCATGATCATCTGAAGTGAAATGTAATTATGCCATCACAAATAACAATTGATAATTTACATTTCAAACAATTGAGAGGGCTTCATAAGGCTAATATTTAATTCTAGTTTCCACCCTCGGGCTTCGCTCTCGGAAGAGTTATTTCACAAAAGATGGGAACGCGATATTTTCCTGGATATGAACTGTCTCTGTGCCAAGATAAAAAGACAAACATCCGAACTTCTAAACTTCCAAAAGTCTTCACAATCAGATTTGGGTCAATTTCTACAAACACGAATTTTGTCTAAATACGATGGCGAATTTAAACTTGCTGCTTTTAATAATTTTTTTGGGTTAGATAATTAGTTCATGATCTATTTAAAATTTGAAATGCCACCGAAATTATTTAATAATCTTGCTGTTTCTGAATACATTTTTTGGTCTAAATAATAGGTAAATAGTATTAATGAATGATGTCATAAAAGTAGAAATCGAAAAAAAAATTGTTACTTTATAGGATTACCGAGTTTAGAAATTAAAAAGGCAAAATCATTTATTTTACTTTATTCGTAGTAAAAATTGTAGTGAGCAACAATTTAAATATCACAATTACAGTTATTACTTTAATGTACTTTCATAAAGATAGACTTATGGTAGTATTTTTAACGTTAATTAAAATCAAAAAGAAACGAAACTGCTAAACTAATCTGAATTACTGCCATTGTGATTTTTTGATGGTATTTGATCAAATTTTACCATGAACATTAGCAACATCGAGGGCGCCACCAATGCGTTGCCGGCCTAGAAAGAAACGATGGACCCACTTTTGAAAGACCCCAATTCAATTTCAATTTCAATATCTTTATTTGCATGAACATGGATAGTATGTATAAAAGATAACATTAAATGTGTAGGTCCGCCAAGTTCCACCTGCTAAGGTATGCAAATATTAAAATTACAATTACAGTTACAATTAAAATTTTATCATTACAATGTTAATTAAAAAAACAAATTAGTAAATTAATTATTCAGAGCAATATCAAATAAATTACATTCATATTATAAAGTTAAGAATTTAAACATTAAATAATTATTAAATGGTAAAAATTTTGCAGAACAGTAATAATGTCATCATTAAATTATAAACACACACACAGCTTACACTCGTAAGCTGCAAAGTTACGCGAGAACCAAACTGTGGACCAACGCCAGGTGGTGTTGATGGAACCTGCTACACCGTGATGTGCGGAGACGAAAATCAAGCGTAGGCATTAAACCAAAGTGTTCTTCAGAACATTTCCATTGTGCAGACGCTAGAATACGCAGAGAGAGCCTACATCTCTCCTTAACTCAAGTGATTCTAGTAAACTTTAACTCTATATGGCTTGAAACCCAAAGCGAAACTTCTTTTCTAAATACCAATACCTTGCCAAAAATAAAATAAAAATTACTTACACCTTGCTCCACTCCACCACTCTTCTCTATATACTCCTATGCATTACTTATCTGTTAATTTAATTACTTTCCTCATATCATCCCAAAGACTTGTAGATAATAGGAATAATAATGATATAAAATTCTGAGTAATTACGGCATCATTCAAACACATCCAATGATTGCAGTTATTTTTGTGACCTAGAATGGAAGATTTTTACTGAACTTTTTAAGGCTTAAAAATTAATGAACGTTAGGAGCAATAGAACAACGTGAAACACGTAACGTGAGGCGGTACTGCTAAGGTGTTCCGAGGACGACACGCGATGTGGCGGATATTACGCCACGGAAGGAAGCTAACTACGGGATCAGCTGTCACTATTGACGAGCTGTAAAATGTGCGGAAAAACACATGACTGACATCAGGGAATTTAAAGGCATTTTGGGATTTTAATCGGTATTATGATTGCACTGCTCGAATATTTTTATACGTATAAGTTACTCGAAATAGAACACTGACGAGTGAAGTTTGTTCCAGACCTTCGCGGTACGCTTAATAAATGTCGAAACAAAGCGCTTCGTCCGTATTCTTTATTTCTTATCTTTTCTTTATTGACCTACAATTCCTCCGTAGGTTAAAAAATTGGATTGTATTGGAAATTTTCTTTCTTCTTCCGCCCGACCCATTTTCTTCTTGGCGATGAGTCGATGATGCCTCTTGTAATGAGCATTCGTTGACGTCAATGATGCTATTAACCAAAAAAGACACCGCAAAACATCATCAACAACTCAAGCCTTAGTAAATCAATTGCTTCCCAGTACACCGCCCGCACATTATCTCGGGAAAAGTAAATAAAATGTATCAGGTTGTTTATAAAATTGAAAAGAAAAAGAAAGAAAGAAAGAAAAATTTAATCCGACATAGGCACTGCAACAATGTTAAAAAACAGTGGTATATCTATTACTATATCAACAATTATAAATTGTATTCGGAGTTGCAGCTACCAGCATGCCAGAAAAGGGTCGCACTCAGAGTACGGCGTAGCAAGTACCAGGTACTTCCTACGTCCTCCGATTTTCAGTGCGCCCGTCAGTCGCGTGTAATTGTAAATTGCAAAATACTCTTCTATACTTCAGCTACGGATTAGACGACTCAGTGTCCTTTTTATAAGTTCACCGTTCACCTCTCGACTCACAATCACTGTTAATATCAATTTTTTTCGTTTTCAGTACTCAATGTTTTGAAAATTTCTCATAACTTATCTCTAATTACATTTTTTTAGGTTAATTAATATGTTCGACTCATTTAATCTGGAAAATAACAGCCTTTAAACATTAAAAGTCGCAAAACCTGAAATTGATTATCACGTGGTTTGGCAAAGAAAGATTCCTCTCTTGACTGATAAGTAAAGGATACCCTTTACCTTTCATATTATGAGGGAAGGCGCGTCCACAGTAGGGTAAATTATGATGGTGATTAATTAAAGTGGTTTCCTCATCGCTATCGTAAAAAACACGTACAATATTTTAGTTAGGACGCTATTGTTTCAAATAATTAATTATTTCACTAATTAATTAATGACAACAAACGTTCAACGCCTTTCATACTTTTCAAAATTGGCTAATGTTTTACATTTTTAAAATTAAAATGTTAAAAGTACTATAGAGGTAAGTTTTACGCGTTAAGTGATAAAACACTTTTATTGATCGACCAAGTCAAAGTTTTATTCAAATGCTTTGTTTCAAAAAAGACTGCAGTAGATTCAAATGTCATCAGTCTACATGAGCGTTATTATGGCGTTATTGATCATTAAAATGAATTCACATGTGAACCATTGTTCAAAGGATGTATTTTTCATTATACAGCATTGTGAAGCGGAATCCGAACGCCTCGTCTATTTGAGATTGGACTCTGTCATATTTGCACAGTCCGCGCAATCAGCGTTGCCACTAGTCGCAATGATGCATATACAGGATGAATTTTTCAAGTTTGCGTGGATGGCCAAATTCTATACTATAAGGAATAGCGAAAAACTATCAAAGGAGTCTCGGGGCCGATTTTGATGAAAACTAAAACTGCATCATTAGATTTTTGAAAAATTAATACTCTGGCCAGGAATCGAACCCGTTAATTTTGAAAAAAACTCACCCTATATTGATGTTGTAGAGATTGAGACAATTGGACAGTTGGAATCTTTTAGAAGTATTGTAACGAACGTAAATAAACCAATTCAGAATTTAGGAAATTGAAAAATATTAACTAAGGGCATTATGTGAGATATCAAATGAAAGGGTTATCTTTCATAAAATGGAGAGATTTTCTTAAAAATCTACTTTTTAAAAATATTATATGTACATAATGAAAATACTTTATTATAAAACTTACATGAAAATCTTGTTTTTAACTTTCTGCAGGCAACTAAAAATGTTCCTAGTGACATCAGCTCAGCACTCTTTCCCACTCGGGTCCAATTCAGAATTGATTTTTTCTTTGCTAATTGATTTTTTCGATAAGATTTATTTTAAGTAGGGGAAACCGGGGCTAAAAGGTCAAATTTAGCTATATTAATTCGTTTCTATTGAACTATAAGGATTACGGGAAAGATCTGTATACCAATGAGTAGCGTAGTCCTTCCTCTTAAACATTATTACTAAACAATATCATTAGATTGTGGCTATTTGCCAGAAATCAAATATATAGAAAGGCAGTTCTAGTGGTTCTGTAACCCTCGCTATAGGGGCAAAAAGAAAAAGCGCTCGGGTTTAAAGGACCAGTATAAATAAATATCAGATTTTAGTTGTAAAATTAAAATGAATAAATTTTTTATTGTAACAACAGGTAGGTATTTTATATTTATAACGAAAATCGACTATTCCTTACATTTATCAACAAAAACTAACATACATTGACTATTATTCATAGTTAACTTAGTAAAAAGTTTAAAACTAGGCATAGTAGCTCAGTCTGAATAGGTTTTTGATCCAAGACCTACTATCTAATCGACTTAAACATATTTTTAGTCATATAACATAAAAATCAAAGTATAAAAACAAAGAAATTAAGTAATTTAGTCTTCCTCGGAATAACAATTGCTGCATATATACTTTTTATCCAACGACCCAGAAGCTCATTTTAAGGTTATACTCACAAATCTAAAAATGTCTAATAGAACACATTAAAAAAAAAACATTATTGTACGTAATACCTAAAAATTATATAATAAGCTATATAAATAGGTAAACTTTATCTTGCTAATATTATAAACGTAATTCTCAGACTAAAAATAAAACATTCGAAAAATATTACTTATGTGCACTTTTTGAGCATTTTGCGATGTTTGTGACGTGCTGTCCAAACGGTGCGTCAGAGGCCACTAGTCGTCGTGCGATACGTTACCCTCCCACATTCCACCCTTACGCTGATCGGCGAAATCTTTGATGGAGCATTATTTTCGGAAATATAATGGTGGCCCTTTTTACCCGCGGACCTTTAAGCCCCGGTCTCCCCTACTATTGTGTAGTAAGCCTTAAAACCGTTGGTTTCTTTGAATAAATTGCAGGCACAATACAGTGATCCATATGTTGCGTTATTAGATCGGAGCACTGATTTAAAAATAAAATAATAAAATTTCCCGATTTTATCCCATCGTAGTTATTTCTAAGAAATGGGAAAACACGTACGTAACTACTGTTTGGTTTATCACCATTCAATAAAAACTTCCGTTGTTTATCTCTAAAGCGTATCATGAAATACTTTGAATTTTGATATTTGTGGTGGCCAAAGACTGTTCTGTTCGAATACAATTTCAAACAAAAAAAATAACGCACCCTCATCCCAATACAAAAACTACCGACCAATTTTAGTCAGGCCACGATCAGTTTCAGTCCTCTTAAAACGATTAATAACAGCTAATATTCATTAACACCTCACACTAACAGAACCTACTAATCGACTACAGTCCCTCTTACGAGTATAATACACCATCAATTATACTTGTCAGCAGCGTAGTTGACGCGGCATCCAGTAGACTTGACGGTGTATGGCCACAGTGTGGCTATCTGGCCATATAGCTATCTCATGCAAGTACACTTGATCGTGTATGGCCAGCATTACGGTCCTATTCCAGGTCTATCACAGATGTCCATGGGCGGCAACGGATGATAGCACTGTAAGCAGTAACAATTGCTATCCTCAATAAATACACAATAAGATTCTGAAGTTGTAAGATGGTCGATAGACTACCAATCGTGAACTTGTACTACTGATAAAACATTATTTTAAAACATTTTCTTTAGAAACAAGTTTTCTTCTCTTTCTGAAAGGACTTAAAATGTTTTAAATCCTTAAATCATTAATATCCAGGTTCTGCAGTGCAGAAAAACTGAAAAACACTGTCAGTTGGCGCTTCCGTAGCTTTGGACATTAAACTCTGCCTTCAATTCCGTCTGGGAAATAAAACTCTCGGAAAACGTTTTAGGTAGCGCCGTAAATAAATCAAAGCCAAAAATGGCACTTTCTAGTTACCGATATTAGGCATTCAGTTAATATTTATATGTACTTTGTACCATAATAAACAATTAATATCTTACAAATTTATAAACTTACATCATTGAAGTATTATTACTAGCGTATAGAACCGACACCGCGAACACCATGTATATCCCAATGCATTGGCGCCACGTGGCTTCAATCTTCAATGGATTCGTTCAATTTTGAAAGGAGAACGGGGGCTCAATTTTAGAAATCGAACCTCCGGGGCGGAACACACATTTTGTTTGAGATGTCTGTTCAATGACATTATACTTCAATACTTACAACACCCAATAGGCACAATACTGAAAAACAAACCTTGCCAATATAAGTAGTTAATGAAGCCATGTGTAGTTAGTTAGTTATACTCAATTTATTTTGAAAACGTAAACAGTTTCACTTGATCAAAGAGCAAATTTGATCGTTAAAATTTCATGCAATCCAGGGGAAAATAGAACGGTTGTCATTTTATTGATCGCCATGTTCAAACGGTTAAACTTTCCTCGAAAGGGCCAGCTCGATTTCGATTTAAATAAATAAGTCAAGCAAAGAATTTATCATTTTAAGTTGTGCGTGAGAAGAACAAGGAAAATATTGTTCTGGAACTATAATACATCTTATGCATTGCATATTTCCTACAAAGTTCAATAAGTAACAAGATTTACCGAAACGTGATTTGTCGGATCGCTCGCCAATTAACAACAATCAATGTTTCCTGTTTCCGTATTCTACTGGCGCAATGAAGCAAGAGCTTGTTGTTTTTTAATGGAAACAAGCTATCCCATTGCCATAGATCAATATGCCAATACTAGTTAATTGAAATTTTTATCTATTAAATTGAGCTATATTTATTTATTTAGTACAACAACGTAGCCAGTGTCATTTAATTTGAACCCTAGAATGGTAATGAGGTTTTAAAATATGAGCAATGGGGTTAACTCACCGCCTTGTATTGTCCTCAGGAAGAAAAATACCGTGCTGGATTACGTAATTCCTGTATTTACAAGCTACCTCGCCCAAAAACCATGCCGTTTTTGTTTTTCTGTCTGGAAGTTACTGACAGAAAACAGCATGGTTTTTGACGTGAATCGGCGTGGTAGCTTGTAAATACAGGAATTCCGTAATCCAGCACGGTATTTTTCTTCCTCAGTCAAATACAAGGCGGTGAGTTATCCCCATAGCTCATATTTTAAATCCTTATTACCAGTCCAGGGTCCAAATTAAATGACACTGGCTACGTTGTTGTACTAAATAAATAAATATAGCTCAATTTAATAGGTAAAAATTTAAATTAACTAGTAATGGTCTATTTTACTTTAATGAAATTTAATTTGTTAAATGTACGTCATAATATCTTATCTTCAAAGTAATTTAATTCCAAGATTTTAACCAAACGAAACCAAATTTTACATGATAACACATATTAATTATTAAAATTAATTTATTTTAACAAATACACGCTGGAAGTTCAGTATTACCGGTAACATTAAATTATATATCTATTCTACTCGTATGATTAAATCTAAAACTGTTCAACTTTTAAATCTGAATCATGAGTAGAACATGATTGCTGAGACAAACTTGAATAACCAGGTGACGAAGATACGACAGTTTGATGCGACGAATGTTCAGGTCCACATGGAGGATGCACATTATCGTTATGATAAGACTGCATGCACCATGAATACAATCGATTTTCACGTTTCCTTTTAATTGTTTGAATTAGTGATAATACTCCTGATTGAAGCTCTAATGTCTCATCCTCGTTGAAAGACATTACGGCCGGTAGAACACCTTTAAAAAAAGATAACATAGGATGATCACATTGCACTGTTTCACTTATTCTATTGTCCAAAAACTGGCACATTTTTTCATCTAGATTCCTGGTCTTTAGCTTTTTAAGAGTGATTGGCACCGAGTTAGCAGAAGATGGCGAACTTTCTTCTGTTGGGCTTGATATTGAACGCTTTTTGGGTGTCAGTCGGTCTTCATGGGTGCGATTAGTCTCAGAAACTTTTAGCAAAAATCTCATTTGTTCTCTATATATGTATGGCTTTGAAGACTTCTCTCCGGGTGCAGGCTGTTTTTTATAATTTTTATTTGCTCGCACCCAGGCATCTCGTAAATTTGTCCACTTTGTAGATACTAGTTTACCTAAAAATAATATTTAAGAATATGAATAACTTACATATATTTTTAGTTTTCTTTGTATAACTCGCTATAAAAATAATCATGGTACCTAATTTGTTCTCTATTATCCATGCACGTCACTAGTAACATTACTGTTTTTACTTGTAGGTAATAATTTATATGACATTGTCTACATTAACACCTACAATATCAGATACTTTTTAAATGCAACGGGTAGGTACTCACGATTTATAATAATATTCGTATCAATGATATTATTCGTATACGAATCGAGAGTAGGTGGTAAGTACCTACCCGTTACATTTAAAATGTTCAGTGTACGCAATGATATAAGTTTAAAATAAATAAAATAAAAATACTTATTAAAAAGGTATTATAATATAAATACTTACTGCGTTGTTGTCTTTCTTTTTCATCTAACTTGTCGAAATCAGGTATAAGTAGGCTGCAAATTTCTCGCCAAGCAGCTATTTTCAACTGCTTATTTTTATAATCATCTGAAGTTTTGTCCCAAAGGAGAACTCTATTATGGACTAGTGGGATCAAATGTTCTGGTTGTATTTCTATCTCCATTTTAAAAGAAAAACTAAATGCTAAGAGAACACGCGCATCGACGATGTGAATGCGGGCGAATGGCTGAGGAGAAGTGAGGGGAGGGTAGCGGGCGGCGGGGTGAAGGTCGCCAGGCCCGACATCCGACGAACGACAGTCGGACAGATAACAGTGTCGTACGTACTCAACGACCCGACGCCACAGAATACTAGCGAGATTCGACACAATTTTAATCGCACATGACGTTGACAAAACATCAGTTATTATTTGTTGGAGCCGATAAATGTGAACAGATAAAATGTCGGACGCGCCACACGATAAGTGGGAATGAAACGTAACATCATGAAAGCATTCAATAATTTTCTCACTGAAAACTAGATGGCGCTATTTAGTTAAATGAATACTTACTACCATTATTTTCTGGAATTTTTAAAACAAGAGATGGTTATAAATCGATCTTTCAATGAGTGAAGATACTGATTTTCATTCACTGAAAGATCTCATTGAAAGATTGTAAAGAACTGACCTATTCCATGAAAACCACTCAGCAGATTAAGTTCACTCAGGTTATTTAGGAACTTGTATTATGGGTATAAAAGTATCTAAGCTACATATAAATTGGAGGAAAAGGAATTTTCAAATAAAAAATGATGAATTACAAACACACGGTACACGGTACAAATGTTTAAATGCATACCTATAAGATGTGTCAACGTAAATTATCTAATTCAGTTATACCATAGTTAACCTCACATCAAACGTTGGTACTAAGAACGAACTAAAAGTTCCTAAGCTATGCTTTATGAATAGGTAAGACTATCAAACAAAAAATTTACGAGAAATGCCGCACAGGTAGGTATATGGCCGGAAAGATATCCAGAGTTTTCGACATAAATCCTCTAGAATTGTACCTGGAACAAGATGAAGTTTAGATACTGTTAAATGAGTGTGTACTCAGAGATACGTACTTGGAGATACATATAACTATGATGACTCGATTTCATTTGAAGTGTATTTCATAAACAGGAAAACCAAGTGGTTCGGATAATAATCAAAAACTGTGCTGCGAAAAAGCTGATATATTAGACCCTAGCTGAATAATAAATTGCTGTCCTCTTGCTGATAAAGTTCTCTGAGATGAGTTCACGAGGATTTAACAGGTTTCGGTAACTAGGTAATTTGATAACTTGGTCACAACAAAACTGTGTATCTTTAGGATATTTCCTCGCATATAAAAACAATATCTTCTAACTCACAATATTTAAAAGGCAAATTTCTAACACTGGTGAATTGACCTAAGAAAAGCGAGAAGATTTCGGGCTCAATTGAAATCCACTAGTTTATTATTTTGGAATACAGAGTAACATTTTTACTTCCTAAAAGACGTACCTAAAGGAGAACTGTATTATAGCAGTGGGACAGTTTAATCCGTATTCACTTTAAATTTTACCTTCAGTGTTATCCCAATTATTCACCAGTAGTTAAGTATCTTATAATAGGTAGGTACAAGTTAGTTTATTGTGACCATTATAAATTCGAATAAAACTAGCCAAATACCAATCATTCATAATAATGGTATTCTGCACTACACTAATAATTTATTGAATAATTAGACAAAAGTAGTATCATTTATTATTGTATGAAGCATATTTTCACGTATTATTAATTATAACCCAGAGACATAAGCCATAGACGACAAATAATCAACCAGAATCGGAAACACCAACTTTATTAAATTAGTAACAGATTCGTTATTATGTTCGTGACCTTTGAAAGAGTCTGAATTTCAATTAGAATAAGTGTCTACTTTACAGTGGTTTGTGGTGGGTACCTTACAAAATAATGGTGTTATTTCTCGAGATTTTGGCATACAAATTCTAGTATCAATCAAAATTATGATAACTAAAGATATCTTCACAACCCATAAATAACTGTGATATCTCTCGAGTTTTCGGTATACAGATTTTAGTATCAATCAAAATTATAATACCTAATGATATGATCACAACCCGTAACTGAAACTGTGCTGAGCTCGATAAACCAGGAAAACAACTACTAGGTAATAGGTAAAGTATAACTGATGTGCCGCTTAATGTTATCCAAACATAGATGATAAATCCACGACAAATGTCTCCTAGTGTAGCTAGAAACGTTACTAAAACACTAAAGTGCGATGTAGCGAAATAGAATGGGGACACATTTGAAAAATGACTATCACTACTCGCTGTTAAAAGCCCACACTGCGTGTTCTTTTTGTCCATCTCACCTAGTTTAAATTTCTGCTGCAATACCAAAAACACTATTTCAAATTAAAATTTATTACAAATTGCAGCACCGAGCTCTTAACTTTAATTACTTGTACTATTCCATTGCTATTATTAAAAATAGATAAATTTTGCCATCTTAATAATTCAAATATTTCATCTGATTTAGTGTTTTCATATAGCAATGCATTTTTTACTTCCATTAAAAGTGAAATTAATTACATACATCACTTTACTTAGCCTCTTTCCAATTTTCGGTTTTTTCTCAAAAGTAAACAGAGTAGCTCTAAAGAAATTGTAATGATATCTGGGGGCACGGTTGTGCCCCCACCAATCACTTGCTTGACCCTGTGAACTCATTTTAGGTCCCTTATATATTTATATAACGCTATATTTCTAGCATATTCCCAAAATTCGACAAAAAATGTGAAGATTAGATTTAACTATGGGAATTTGCGTTGCGGCTGAGTTTAGATTATAATAGAGATTAATATTTTTCGAAAACAAATAAGAATTGATTGGTTAATTAATTAATGGATTTTTTGTCACGCCAACGTAGACCCCCGTCTAGTCTCGTGGACCCCTGGTGGTACACCCGGACCACTTTAGGAACTGAGGGTTTAGATATTTGTATAGTATTTCGCAACCGATACAGAAAACCTATTAATGTTTGGATGTTTGTACTAAACGCTCATAGGTTTCATGTAGGTACAGGATGAGTATTGCTTTTTTCGTTTCCTTTGCTGGTCGGCTGTGTATAAAACTTTACTTTTATGGAAACCTAAACCGATCCATGACCGAAATTTTCTGGCGGGCGCTTTTGGTTTTTATTGAATAAAACACGCTTCCGGAATTGTAAAAGGAAAAAATACATCCGCTTACAGACCAGGTATTTAATTTGTTTGGAGATGCGACATGAAATTTTAATCCTTAGCTTTTACCGTTTCAAAAATCGTTTTTATAATTAAGTACATCAAATAAACGTGAACGTTTCAGTGTAGAAAAACAAGCCACGTCATCTGTGTATATGTAATTAGCAAACAGATATACGTCGAAAATCACAATGAATAAATTAATACAAATATATGAACCCACGTATCAGAAATTAAAGCAAATAATTATCATTCAACCGCTATAATTATTCCACGTTATTTTAATGACAGATATACTTGATATTTTATACTTTGGGTAGGTTTATCAATGCAATTGTGCTCATGTTTTCATACATTTCATTACAATTACAAATGTTTGTGTTGGAACACTTGGAACTGATTATGACAATAATTTAATCCTTTCAAATATATTTTATTGACTGATATAATAAATTCGTACTACACTTAATTCTTAATTTGTTGGTAATGGACACAGTGTCCATTGGACACATAGAAAGAACTAACTAGAAACAGGGAATCTATAGTAAATACAGTAACTTCCTTCTTTTCAAATCTATTCAAAGCACCACGAGGAATGAGGGAAAGATCGAAACAACATCGAGAGATGAAACGCCAAAAAAATTGTGAGCCCAATAAATGAAATGGAAATTATGAGGCATATTAAGGAACTAAAATTTGAAAAAAGCCCAGGATCAGATGAAGCCATTAAAATAGGAGCACCAACTCTAGCCGCATTCTTAGCAAATCTCTTCAACCTAGTTATTGTAAAGGGAGAAGCGCCAACACAATGGTGCAAGTCAAACATAATATTAATTTACAAGAAAGGCAATCAACTCGACATAGGTAACTACAGTCCCATCAGGTTAAAACCAACAATTTATAAACGATTTTCATCAATAATTTTAAATAGAATTGCACCAATATTGATAATAAACTATCCATGGAACAGGCAGACTTACGAGCACAATACTCCACCACTGACCACATACATACTATTGAGTGATAGAAAAAATCAGAGAATTCATCAAACCACTTTACATAGCATTTGTGAACTATTCTAAACCGTTTGATAGTATAACACATTCATCTATATGGAATGCATTAAAAAGTTACAGCATAGATAAAAAGTATGTTAATATCATAAAAAATATCTACTCCAAGAGTGTATACAAGATTCAACTTGAGAGATAAGAAGAAGAATTCACAATTGGAAGAGGTGTAAGACAGAAAGATCCTCTATCTCCTAAGCTATTTATAGTGGTCCTAGAGGAAATCTTTAAAAACATTCATTGAGAAAATAAAGGGATTCGGGAAATAAACAAAAGATTGACATAGGTAAAGTTCGCAGATGATATAGTCCTCATCAGTGAAACTGCCACAGACTTAGAAATGATGTTAAGAAGCTTAAATTCAGAAAGTTAAAAATTTGGACTACACATGAACCCGTCTAAAACTAAGATTATTACAAACAGTAGAAAAAAAGAACAAATACAATTTACTAATTTAAAATTATACCAAATTTAAACTTTCGGAACCTCTCCTGTAAAGTTATGATTTTGCATATTGGCCCTTATACATATGATCCATCGATATACATTACTCGCTTCCCGAGTTACTAAACTACCGCTCATTATCCTTTCCACAGTAAAAATAAGCAATTTTCTAGAAACATAAAACGATTCACTGAAAGGTTACACACCAAGAGAAAAATTTGCATCTAAATTGGTTTAGCTATTTCATGACAAAGTCGTAACAGACACATGCACAAATAAAATAACAAACTTTTCCGTGGGCTTACTTCTCTCACAATATACAATAATATTATTTATAGGTGCTCTCTTACAAAGACTTCAGTCTATCTGCGGCTGAAGTTTATCAAAGCCAGTTTCGCACAAAACATTTGCATAAGGTCTTCGCACGCAGAAATGCAGTGATGACTGAATAGGTATACGTTTAGTGCAGTGATTGTTTAGAAAATCTACGTCTGAGTTTAAGCATATATGTACTATTATTTCTTCTGTGGTTTAAGTAAGTAATAGAACACATACCAACACTTTTTTTACCTTCTATAAGTTAATACTTGAGTTCGCCTGCCTAATATGTAGAGAGTAGTAATGAAGTGTTTAGTGGTAAAAAAATTATTGCTGTATTTTTTACGTAATAAACCCAACATAATTATGAATAATCGCTGTTATTTCACAAAAAGATACTTTTGACGTTGTAGCTATTTATATAACTATATCCTTCATTCAAAGTAGCTAGGTATAATACAATATGTATGATTTAAACATGATGGATAAAAGTGAGTCAGCTGCCTCTTTATTAGTAATGAATCCTTGTAATTTGTATATAGGCTCTTACTTATTTATGCCTCTGCCAAATCTTTGCGACACTACCCAAAATTTTGTGAACCATGAACGCTTTTTATTGAAGTTATACTTCTTTAGGCGCGTTATGAAATAAATGGAAAAAATGATGAGAGTGAAATTTTAAGATTTGTAACACGGTAACGGTGACACAAAAGGCGACGAAAAACGGCACGCCCGTTTTTAAAAACGCTCGTTTTGAAAAAAAATTATTATTACATTTATTATATTGTTTTTTTAATATTGTTAGAATATTGGTTTTTTTTAAATAATATTTAATTTTAAATCTATCTTCTAACGCGCGTTACAAAAGTACACGCACCCTTTTTTATTTTACCAGCTATTATCATTACGATATAAAAAGCCAAGCAGGCTAAGTAAACGCTAAATACAGATTTATCTCGCAAAGAATAGCGGGAGCAGGAAATGTTCTTGATGCGGTAAGTTCATTATCTCGACATGTCTACGACAGGCACGTAGCACGTAGCTGTCGCGAGGAAACGAACGTTTAATATTAGCCGCACTTCATCGCATCCAAATACGGAGGAAAATTACAAATATCTAATAGTACGTAACCCACTTAGATCTAATAATATAATTCCTACATATTTTTACAATATAAGATAATATATTTTGAATATATTAGTACCTACACTCGAAACAACTATGTACTAAATAATAAGTATAAAACAATCGCGGAATGTAAGTTTAGTAATAAACCAAGCGGGAAATAGGGTCATCAAGCGACTAAAACTTATATATTTTAAAACATAGGTGTATATAACTATAATATTGTACCTTATAACAGTAATTCTCATACATATACGTACTAGTGTACAGTAGTTATTATTAACCGAGTCAACACATTTGGTATTAAATTAATTTATTATAAATATTAATATTAATACTTAAAATCATTAGTAAATTAAATACAAATTCCCGTCATGTATACAAAAATTCCCTTATGATATTATCTGAGGTGTTTAAAAATAATTGATATAATTATATTTTATATAATATTATAATAATTAAACTTTCGCAAACGAAAATTATGTGCATAATTTTTCTACCACCGTTTTGGAAAAATGCTTTATCACTAAGGAGATAATTTTAAATTGAGGGGAATTTTTAATACTAAATTACAATTCCATACACTTTTTAAATTCACAGATTTGCATTTACTCTTTTTAGTAACTTTAACTTATCTAATTGATTAAATAGGATTGCAGAAATCTTTTACAAACTGTCTTTGTCTAGTGGGAACGCTGATTGCGAAGACTAAGTAAATACAGTTGAGTACAAACTCAAACAGAGTAACCGTAGCGGGACCGCCCCCAATTTTATAGTATATATTTTTATACTTTGAACAGGCAAAAGAACAGATGGGTCACTGTAAATTCGTGTCACTTGGGACGCTAATAATATACCTACTAGGTACCGAGATAGAAGTAATGTAGTAGATATATCTAGTAATGAGTAATGTAGTCACTAACTTATAATTAGCTGAAATTCCTTTGTATCATCAGGACTGTTATGACACCTAGATTTATAGAGTGATTAAGGCCAAGAAACTGCTATAGACCATCACATAATAATTTGAATGCTACACAAACTTGAAGTCCATTGTGTGTAAATAACCCAATTTATGTACATGAAGCAAACTGTATATCTAAATACCGACAGTATAACAGGCTTCGCAAAACTACATCAGCAATATATTCTATGTAATATTTTGTATGAACTCCTCACAAATATAGAGGCGTAGTATTTAGATAGCACGACCATGCGGTGCCCGTAGGGCATGAACTTAGTGGATTTATATCGCGCAGTTCTAATACATGATGTCAAATTATTGTTCCATCTTTTGAAACCAGCAAGCAGGAATACTAGTGGGAGCCTAAAATCATTGGCTTCAACCCATTAACTGCCACTATTGAGCATGGGTCTCTCTTCTTGAGGAGGCCTAGAGCATACTCCATCACGTTGAAAAAGTGCATAATGGTGGAAGGGTTGATGACCAACCTAAGCGTCATCGGGAATCCGAATCTCCAATACCACCCGAAGGCTTCCGACATGGCGGAACGACTTTTCTTACGATAACAACCGTGTCGAGGGTCGAGGTCGCTTTACATCCGAAGCACAGAAAAACTCAAAAAATAATTTCTACTAGCGGCTAACGTTGCTTAACTCGGTCACTTGGGATTGCCACAAGCCACCATTAGTAGTTAAACAACAAAATTAATAGCTTAATTTTTTAGGTCTTGCCTAAGGTCTCAAAACGGTGACATTTATTATTATAAGTGTGGTTCCAATTTGTTACCTAGTCCCATCATGGGACGACTCAATGGGACTAGAGGGATTGACCCATAAAAAGAGCACTTTTACAAAGCTTATGATCAAACAATACAAGTGTTTGGCATTCGTAAAAGTGCCTTTTTTTTCTTCAAAGGCAAGATAGACAGCCGAGAATTTTTTTTGTCAATAACCGACTTTTTTTCCAAAATGCAAAATGTACGTACAATTGGTAAGTGCAATCAATCTACAATATTTTGGTGAAAAGCTCTATCCATCACATTCACAAATATGAGCCTGCCTCACTCATGATTCATATTTCAGAGATACGAAACGGATTATGATAATGGATTGCACATTTAAACATGAGGCTCAAAGTTAAAATAAACGAAGCGTGTATAAACATATCAATATAGTTATAATAACATAACACATTACATAATGACTTAAATTCATTCCACGTCTTTGGAACTACTATGTACAAGAAACCTTTTGCATTATTTAACGAATTTCCTTGAAGGTAGTATCAATATCGATAATATTTTTTGTAGGAACTGGGTATCATTCCCCAGAGATAATAAATAATAATGCATAATGTATGTGATGTGCATCGTATTTATCTGATAAAGTAGCTGTGTTAAGATTCACCAAGCTTGCTTGAATGTCCTCTAGAATTTGGGTATTTTCAGTGATGTTGTGGCGCAATATGAAGTGTTTTTGATTCAATTGGTTCACAAATACATATAAAAGGTATCTTATAAGGTAGAGGCTTCCAAAGAGAAGCGAGGTTTACCTGCTAGTAATTAATATTAACAAGAACCAAACTCGAGGTCCTTTCATCGACGGGCATCACCAACAAAACTAGCTTAAGAAAGACGACGAATGAGTTGAGATTATTTTCTTCTAAAAAGACAAATATTATTGTGGTACGGGTTGACATTCTTCTATGTTTACATTCAGACATCCATTCATAAAGTAGGGCGGACGTGCGCGATCATAAATATCCAACGCGGTCCAGAGCGAAGGCCCGTTGAGATCATTTGGCTACCATACATTTAGAATGAGACACGGCATATTCTGATGTATGAGTTGTAGGATAGACTAGACCGATTCGGTATAATAGTGTATGCATGAAAAATAATGTTGTTTACATTGGAAAATTATTTACAAGAAATGCTCTACTGTAGCAGTATTGTAAAGGCACACAAAAGACTGCTGAGTCTGTTGTGGATTTTTTTGGAAAAAATGCAAAAATTTAAGTATTTGGTTGTATTGACTGCACAAAATCCCATGCTGACAAACCAGAATGTCGTCAGAGGTAACAGAAATGGGAAGATAACAGGAGTAAACGAATTTAGTTCAAGGTTACATCCATTACCGTGCCATTAATTGACAATAATTTAGGCTTGTATTTTTTTCTTTTCAAGAAGTTTACTTACCCTACTTCATGGAGGATATCTCTATTCTCCTGCCCTACTTATATTAGTGGAACTTGTGACCACGTAGGTATATTAATCTACTAAAACATCGTAGACATACATACAAGTTAGTACCCAATCCGAGCAGTCGTTCCGGTATGAATGCAAGTAAATCCGCCCGTCACACTTTCAATCCCCTTTGAAGTCCGAAGAGGGTCAAAATCTAATGCCACAAGTAATTTATTAACACAGTTTGGTTTCGGGCCTAATTTTATAGCAGCAAATCGATACAAAATCACAGTAAGGTATCCACAGTATTAAGATATTTGATTAAATGATTTTAAATCTTTGGTTCGTAGGTTTTAAAAGTAAATATCTACGCCATCCCCTGAATAAATCCTTATCGTGTGTTACCTGAAAGATGACACATTATTATTATTAATAACTTGATGGAGAGTCTCGAAATTAGAAATTGATTTGATTTTGTACACATATTACATTTTTTGATAAGATAATGCTAACCAAAAATGAGCGACCACTATTACAATTCTAACTGCGACGTAACTGGCCTCACCCTTTTCGAATTAATTCATAAACTACTTTAGTAGTACGAGTACCTGCGGCAGTTACGTCAATTTTCTATTACCCCGAGCCGACTCTCATTTTAATAATTTAGTCACTAAACTAGGGGTCGCTCTAATTAGTTATATTAAATTTAATGTCACTCGTGTTAATACATTTAATTTTACATAGATACTGTATAATGTATATACTAGTATCTTCTTCTTTCCTATATAGAAGAAAAAAACTGACTCACTATAATTTATCAACGCAGAGCCGAAACTGTTTGGTCTATAGTTGCTGTTTAGGAGCCGTCTAGAAGTGAATAAGAAGGAATTTTTGGAAATTCATTTTCAATAAAATAGGGAATGAATCTTTGTATAAAACTTTACAACTTTTGAAGTAAAATATATGTAGAAATTAATAAATGAGCTAATGATTACAAATAAAAGTTTACTCTCTGAATATACTTAGATTGCCACAATCGAGGAAATCATGTAGGCGAGATAAATAGAACCAATATGTATTGATAAACCTTGAATTCTCAGGGGATGCATCCACGAATGACCTAAATTGTAAAAGTTTTCTCGTTTAAAAGAAATGCTTCCATGTTGTAAACAATACAAATAAATTGGTGGTATAGAATGACATTATATGATTGGGTATGATCACGGGGTATGATGGAGAGATAAACATATAAAATTATTTGCTTTAAATTAAGTACATATTTTATTCCTTGAACCCCCATTTACTCGTTATCTGTCTTCACTTGATACATAAAATTAGTAGAATTAGCAGAAGAAACAAATAGTAAAGATATAAAAAAATATAATTATGAATTTTTTTCATACTGAAATATATGTATATCAGATAATAAAATTATCTCTTGTTTTATTTATTATTTTGACATTACTATCGAGCATTATTATAGTTATAAATAGCTTGGAGATTTAAATGGTTACAGCGAGTGGGAGAAGGGATGTCGGAGATTTAGAGGCTTAGAGAGACTGGTATGAATATTAATTCAATTAAGTTTCTTAACATTACATTTATACGTTACAGTACATACATAAGTAATTATTATACATACCAATAACCACATTGTTACCTACAAAAAGTACCGAATGTGTAAAATTTTATTCTATTGAAGCAATTTTATCCAAACTTACTCGTAGATAAAAACTCATCATTCAAATTTCTGCCTCGCTCGGAATCGAATCAGGACCCATCGAAAGGCACGCATAATAACCATGACGTCACCCGAGTCGTCACACTATATAGATACATTATTTCTTCTAGTATCTTTGTATCTCATAATTAATATCAGCAAACAAATATCAGATACGTTTGAAGTCGAACATACAAGTTCTCTGATGAATACTAATGCAGCTACGTATTCAACACTCGTAGCACGTGGCTTGTGAGCTACGATTAGCATCTAAATATTTACAGTCCGTGCTGCCTAGTCTGGGCTGGCGTTATTCATGTATTTCCATCGAATGCTTGCTTTGAAATTGAATTTTAGGCTCGTTTAACTTAAACTTGTATGAATTATATTTAGCTTATACTCCTATTGAGTTAGTCTCATATCATACTCAGCAGTATTGCACGAAAAATGTCTACTGAACTGAGGAAATAAGAACTAATTTTTTTTTTTTTCGGAAAGCATACAGTGATCTTAATACAATATATTACAATTACTTGATGAGTTTAGAACGAAAAACACCATTTAGCTACTTTCTGCTGCTACGAGCTACATAAGTAACTACGCAACTGATACTTGGATGGCTTTTGGTCGCTTCTTACCTTTGAAAGACATTTTAAGCCATCACCGTCGGTTTGGGCGTTAGTTTCCAGTTTTTAAGCCTATATGAAATGCATTTAGATGGCATAAATAATAAGGACCATTGAATAGGCTCAAGGTCTTCAAGGCAAGAAGTTAAAAGGAAGACGTCGCTTAGCCACTAATGGGTTATTACGTCATTATATATGTAATACATAAGCTAAGCTCTCACTGCTTACAGGCTTAATATCTTATTAATGTGTCCTATATTAAGCATTAAGAAAAATGAGTAGAGTTTTGCAGTATTTTGTATAAAATATTCGAAACTCCTCAGGTATCGTTTAATATAGTAGGTTATCCAACACCACCCTACCCTATGACACGTAAGTTTGCGTGCTTTGAGCACATATTATTAGAGAGATTATTACTGTGCACTCCTACATTAACAACGGTTAGCGTCAATATTTCTGTAAGTACTTACATATGTTTTGGATAACTACAACAAACAAATTTTTCACCGCTTATATTGTAATTTAGTAGGATTATGGTTGAACAGGATTTGCCTAGTAACATGGACTTTACAATAATAAGCTTATCACAATTGTGTTTTTTACACTCAATATCTATCGGATTTAGTACGTGTTAACACAAAACGAGGCAAAGCTGAAAGCAATTGCTACAGAATCTAGAACAGTTTCGACGTTTCGACAAAATTAGCTCGACGAGCTTTCGGCTGATACTAACTAGTCTTGATTAGCTGCACTGATTTCTGTTGGCTGATTGAGAATAAATTAAATCATGTTGATCACCTTCAATATGTCTACGCTAACTGATAGGTTACTGTTAAAGACTAGTACTCTTAAGTAACTATCATATTTACTTATTAGGTATACATATATTAAGAAGATGGATTTACATCTATACATCTATACATATTAATAAAATTGAAGAGTCTGTCTGTGATTTCGAGATAAATGATTTTTTCAAGTTGCAAATCGTTACTTGCACGATACCAACACCGAAAAATGAGTTTTTAAAATTTTTGTCTGTCTGTCTGTTTGTTTGTCTCCGCTAATCTCCGAAACCACTGAACGAATTTTAACAACACTTTTACTAGGATATTGCAAAGTGTTCAACTTAACAACTAAGCAATTGTTTAGGGTTCCATACTAAAGGGTACCTTAGGGATAGTTTGTATGGAAAAATAAAAAAATATCAGCCGATTTGTTTTAAACTTTTAAAAACGTATTCTCCGTACAAAAAGAGTTATACATGCATTTCTTAGATTTTACTTATATTGCATGGAAAGGCCATAAAATGCATTTAAAGGTTATTTTTTTCATTAATTCAAATCCCTATTACTGAGTGGATATCTATTTTTGTATTTTGTTTTTAAGAGCATATTGTTTGCGTATCTATGACGTCCAATATAATTTCAGCATTTTATAAATTTCATCTGGGAAGTGGTAGAAAAACGCAAATTAAGTCTGTATGAGTAACCGATATCCAATAAATAATCGATTACTATCTTGGCAACTAGATGGCTCTGTGTGTGTTGATTCACGCCAACGCCTTTAATACATACACCTTTAATACATAATATAATTATGGCTGTCTGTGATTTCGAAATAACTGCATTTTTCATGTTATAAATCGTTACTAGCACGATATCAAAACCAAAAAATGAGCTTTTTAATTTTTGTTTGTCTGTTTGTTTGTCTTCATTAATCTCTGAAGCTACTGAACGGATTTCAACAGGACTTTACTACAATATCGAGTCTTCAACTTAAATTATAGGCAATTTTTTAGGGTTCCATAACAAAGCGAGAAAATAAAATATGAGTCGATTTGTTTTAAACATACAAAAACCTTTTCTTCACACAAAATAATGCATACATGCATTTCTTAGTTTATTTGTATTTCGCAAGATGGAGCTAGAATATGGCACTGAATTATTTATTTTACTAAATATCTATATTTATATTCAGTTTTTTTAAATCATTAGTTGCGTATTAAGGCCTCCAAAGTAAATTAAGCATTTTTTTATATTTCACCCTGGAAGGGGTTGAAAATCGTAATTTAGTGTTGTACAAATAATAAACATTGTTCTGGTACAAACTCTTATTCTACCTATCATAGATTATGCTGATGTGTGTTACTCTGGCATAAGTGTTGAGCTTCTTAATAAGCTGGATCGCCTCATAAATTACGCTATTCGTTTCATCTACTGTGTGTTCCGTCATTTTTAGAGTTCCGTAGTAGTGATGTTGTAGTTCTGTTATAATGCAGTCCTGAGGAACATCGTATTGAGGGTGCAGAGTGCTGAATTTTCTCATTTTCTGTGAAACAATATCTTCCCTTTGCCGAATTATTGATTTGCCAAAACTACAATGTAATAAATGCGAAAATGTGTTGCTCCTTTATTCCACCTTCCTTATTCCTGTTTACCATTCTCACACAACTCATCGAATTAACCTTAACTCTCTCTCATCGCTGAACCAATCTTGAAGTGTTTTGGCATAGACATAGATTGTACCTTGGAGAACGATATAAGACTATTTCTTTTTTAAAGTCTGGGTACCTATTGTGAAATACTGATGGATCAGCAAACGTCATCGTACAATTTATTTATTCAATGTTATTTAAGTACTAAGGGTTAAGTAGGAAACACAAAATTTAGAAAATAATATGATGAAATAATAATAATAAGTAAAAGCAACCGGCTCAGTGTGACCTAGGGTTGTTGAATCTAACTTAGCTATTTAGCAAAACCTAATATAGCTGTGTAACGAAAAGATAAACGGAACAAACTTAACTTTGCCGTTGAAAAACTGTTGTCCCCATATATGTATCGACATGGGTCCCGATCAAATTACCAAGTTCTGCAAATAGGTTTAATTTTTTTTTGTGATACTTACATAAACAGTGATACTTACTTAAATTCACAGGTTCAAGATTTTTAACCTACGTTTTACCTAAGACATTTCTTCTAGCCGAATGTTTTTTGAGTGTGTTGAGGATACAGAATATTATAATGTTTTCACAGCTCCTAGGGATTGCAGACCTGAGTGTTGGATTAATTTTAATTTGTTGCCTTCACGCGTTCCTGAGAAAAAAGGTCTTGAAATACAAACAGACAGACAGGCAATGGAGTAAGTGATCTTAAGGGAACCGTGTTTTTTCTTTTGAGGTAATGAACCCTAAAAATATCGAATCGTTATTTCGAGTATTGACCTGTCGAAGTAACGTGGTTCTAATGAGCGATCATGCTGCTTTAAGAGTAAGTATGTTATGTAAGTTAACTAAAGCACCTAAGATTTTTTCCGAAGCGAAGCGAGGGCAATTGCTAGTATAAAATACAGTGAAACCTGGTTACGTGGGACCTGGATAAGTGAGAAACCTCTATTATTGAGAGTTGCAATGAGGTCCCGGTACTTTTTCATTAAATTACCTCTGTTAATGGGACATTTTGAACCTGGTTAAATGAGGTTTGAATTCTAAGACTTTTTCGATATTTACCTCTATAATTGAGACTCTGTAGCTCAAATACCTGTATAAGTGAGACAAATTAATCAGGTTTTAACACGTTTTGACATGTTTGTTTACATACATTTCGCGTCTTCTTTCGCGCATGCTTTGTTTGTCAATACTATCTCAGGTTTTGACCTAAAAGCAAGGGAATAAAAGTGTACAAAATGTCCAAACGTAAATATAAAACGTTATCAGTATCTGAAAAATTAAAACTTCTATCAGATTATGATTGTGGAAAGTCGCGTGATGAACTGTGTAGGGAGAATAACATACCAAAGTCAAACCTGTGTATAATTATTAAAAACAACGAGAAAATTCGGTCTCAGGTCACATTCATATCTACATTAAATTCATAATACCAAAAATATGCATTTTTATTAACATTTCCACCTCTAAAAATGGAATAACGGCACATTTCGACCTCTGTAAGCGGGGGCCTCTGTAATTGAGACAACTATAATTTTAAACCTGCTTAATTGAAAAACTGGATTATTGGAAACCCTCAATAATTGGTATATATGTCTTGGTCCCTTGAGATCCCAATTAACCAGGTTTCACTGTATATGACGAGTGAGGACCTCAAGTTATGTTAATAAAGAAGACTGACTATAAAATAATAGATCTACCTGCCTGCTAAGATTATAAAAAATAAGGTTCTTAGCAAGAGTTTCATTTATAATGGCCAATGGCACCATCCCGTTATATGTTAATGATTAATGATTTAATGATTGTGGTCAAGCATTAACTTATTTGTGTAAAAAAAATCTTTAAGAAAATAATCACAATTTTCTCTTCTATCTCCCTCTTAAATAAGTGAAACAAACAACAATAAACAAATGAGTATAAAACAAACGTACAAAACTACAAACATACACATTATCTATAGCTACAAGTTTCCTTATCTTTTACTTTATTTTCCTGCTCCAGAATTTTATTTCTACAGAAGAATAAATTTATACCCGCAAACTATAAGTCCACCTCAAACGTTAGAAAAGATGACATACGTGTATTATCTAGATAGATCTCATGCAAGCAAAGCGAGAAGTGAGAGCACACTCTTTCTCTTTAAACTCTGAACTAAATGGTCTTGCGTGTCTCTATTTTTTTACCTTCTATTTTTACCAAACTGAAATGGACCTAAGAAATAAATAAGTTTATAACTATCTAATTTAGACAATTACATTCTAAGCTTGGAAAAGTTCACATAACCCCTGCTACCAAAATATTCACAGTAATTATTTTTGGATGAAAAAGTAAAAGAATATACTAAGTAACACCATTTAAAAGTAGTATTTTATATTTATTGTAATTTGCTATAATACCAAACAAATTAACGCAAAAGTAATTATAGTGCAGTCATTGAAGCATTATTGCTCCGAATTTTTTTACTGTGAACCGATTTGCGTGAAATTTTGGAATTAGGTTCATCTTACCCTTAACTTCAAAAGTGAAAATGATTTAAACTCCGCACTCACCCTGGGGGTGGTTGCCACCCCTTCTCGGGGGTGGACATTTTTTTTTTCAAAATAACCTCGGATATCGATAGAAGGGCAAATTTTAAGCAAAAAATCACCTATAAAGTTTTTCAAAAAATCCAATAGTTTTCAAGTTATTGGCAATTGAAAAATCGCAATTTTTTCACGTTTTTCATCGGTCTTTTGCAGATATCTCCAAAAATATATGTTTTATCGAAAATTTTATAAGAACCAAAATTGTAGCAGATAAAAAAACGAACAGTTTAGTTTTTTAAATCATTCTAAGTGCAATATTAAGCTAGATATTGAAGATCAAAGCCGTTTTTTATTTTGTCTGAAATTTAATCTATGTGTTCAATGCCATCTAGCGGCGAACAGATGCATTTTATGCATTCTGCCATAAAGAAAGTTTTTGTAGTGCTTGAAATAAGCTTTAAAATGAGCACTGTTAAAGGTCTTTTGCACGTAAAATAAGTGAGCTGTATTGAAAATAAGAAGACCATTTAATATTTTTTCTTTTAAATCAATGGGTTTCATAAGTGCCATTTCCGCCAAAATGAAAATTAATCGTATTCCGCCTAGAAATAACTTTATTATGAAGATTTTGATAGATTGTATCAGTTTGGCTGCTTCAGGACACATATTTAAAAAAAAAATCAAGATTAAAAGAAAAGAAAAAATTTCAAATTTACAAAAAAAACACCTTTTTTTCATAATATCTCAAAAATGACGACAGATACGTAAAAAAGTGCAGGGATGAAAAATTTAGGTATTTTTCTGACAAACAATTTGGTATTTTTTTTATTTCTGTCAAACAAAAATTGACGGAGATATGATTGTTTAAAGAGCGCGCGGCAGCGCAATCACAGTCTCTCTTAAGCCCTTTAACCCTTCACCGTTTTAAAAAAAGGTTTTTTACTATATATTGCAATGAAGGATGTTGTAGCTCTGTTAATTACCTTTAAAATGGTTTGTTATAAATTGTGATAGCATGAAAATTGAAGGAGTTATGGTCCAAAAACTTATCATATTTTTTTCTACTTAGTAACTGAAAATTTCGGAGTGTGAATATTTGGAGCAATGTGAAAGTACGCAGTATAATAGAGACCCAAAACTATTGTAACGTGTATATATATACATAATATGGCTCATATATTTTGGAAACGTAGGCATGAATACATACCAACGTTCTTACATGTATATATAACACATTTGAGTGAAGGGGCCAACGAAAAAGCCAGGTGATCAGCTGTGCGTGCTCCGTTTATTCGTTTTAATATGACCAGTAAGTTTTTAAATATATATATTTACTTTTAATTTAATATATATTTATAATTTAATATATATATAATATATATATTTACTGTTTTAATTTAGGGGTAGTTTTAAGGGTAGCAAAGTTGAAGATTATGATAATCACTTTCGAGAGTGTAGAATAATATTTAAATCCTTTTCATTTAATCAAAAAAAAATTTTTTATCAAGGGGTTGTTTTTAAGGGTTGAAAGGGGGTAAAAAATTTGACTATTATTATAGAGAACAAAATAATACTTACTCTATACTTACATCTTTTTATGTCATACCAAAGTAATTTTTTGTGATTTTTTTAATTTAGGGGTTGTTAGCAAGGGTTGTAAGAATTTCAAGGGGTTGAAAATGATTTTAATATGAGGTAATTGTGTTAGAAAACACTTTACAATTTCAAAACTTACTATTACACATGTTTTCTAGCGATAAAATGGCTCAATGTTAATTTTTCCATTAAGGGGTTGTTTACACCCCTTAAAAATAATTTGCGGAGTTCAGATTATTTTCACTTTTGAAGTTAAGGGTTAGATAAGCCTAATTCCAAAATTTCATGCAAATCGGTTCACAGTAAAAAAATTCGGAGGTAACACCGTATTTTTCGCTTCAATGACTGCACTATTACTTTAAGCATACCATGAAGAATCGCGACATTATCCAAAGCATGAAAAATATTCACGTCGTTGTAATAACGACTTACAAAATATAAACCACAATAGACGGGTAACTATCAGACCTTTTATTCCGTGACTAGTGAATTAATAAAACCCATGTACTACTACGTTAAAAAATTTTGTGTGGGAAAAATCGATACTCAAAAATGTGCCTAATGCATTGTTTTAGTGGTTTCAAACCATCTTTGCATTATTGCCTTTCAGATGAAACTAGTTTGCGGCATATAGGTTAGATGGTTTCGGAGTCTATAAAGGACATCTGTACAAACATTATTTGTGTTTTATATAAATAGTTTAGTAAAACCTTGTTATAACTGTTGTAGGTACGTATCCTATATGTACCGACAGCCAATAATGAAAATGTCATCGACACGAAACACGTTTCGATACAACTACTTGAACTGCACATACCTACAATAATACAAAATTAAGACCTTATAAAATAATATTTTACTTCTCACCTAATGAAGGCCATACACGATCAAGTGCACTTGATCAAGCGTCAAGCGGGTTTGACGCGGCATCCAGTATACTTGATCGTGTATGGCCAACGTATAGCTATCGGCCATATAGCTATCTCATGCATACTGGACGCCACATCAAGTCAAATTGCAAATTTGACAATTCAAACTGCAGACTTGACAAGTACACATGATCGAGTATGGCCTCGAGCAAAGTTAAAACACACGCCCCAACTCAGAGTCACTAATACTTAAATCGCTCCTTAGTAAAGAATCACCATACAAATTCTGTACTAGTTAAGCGAGCGATTAAAGTAACCATTTGTGACTCTGAGTTGGGGCGTAAGTCGTCGTAACTCAAACTTCGTTTCGCTTCATGAAACAATTGTTGCTATTCAACGTTTATACTCGTACCACATTATACCACATGAAGAGATTTTAATATTTTTAGTAAGTTTAAGCATTATAAGTTAAATAAAATAATTTACCTTTCAAACTTGCTTACCTTACCAGTTATTCAAACAAATAACTAAATTTATATTTCTTATCGAACTAGTAAAGCAAAATCTTTAGCAGTTAAGAAGTTAAAGTAATTTAGATAAACGGATTAATTGTTCCCCGAGAGCGACAGACTCATTCAAACCAACTTAAAATAAACTGGAGTGGAATTGATTGATGTTAATAAGTTTCTAGATATTATGTTATCACTAGCATTGACATATTGCATACATTTAAAATTGTTTACTACGAACATTTATGTAGATTTTGAAAAATATAAATAACCAAATAAGTTACAATGCTACGAATTACTATACTTCTTACAGATAGTTATTGCTAGTAACCAACCTCAATTTGCTAGATAGGCTTTTTTTCGTGAATTTTACGTATTTCCACCATGTTTTCCATGTTAGAGAGTCAGATATAATGCGAATTCCCCACATCCTTTTTCGCTGGCAACAATCGGTAATGCCTTTGGCCTTTAATCCCCAGTGCCGGATTAACCACGTAGCAAGAGTAGCAATTGCTACGGGCCCCGCGCGAAAGGGGGCCCCGCATATTTAAACCCACTCATCTCTGCCTGAGCGTAATTTTTTGAGTGAAACTTATTAAGATGTAACCTATAGATTGCAAATAAACGTATCAATTGAGTATTGAATTGTTTTTTACCACTTTATACTTAAGAACCCATAGTATATCAAGGGTTTTTTGAAAGAATTTGCTACGGGCCCCGCGCTTGCTTAATCCGGCCCTCGGTGTACCTGTTTTCCACAAGCAATACCGACGACTACGTTTGCTTTAAAGGCGTAAAAAGAGTCTCCTTCAGGGCTGGCGTTGCATTGGTGATTCCAAGTATTGCTCATGTCCATAGGCGATGATGACCACTCATCATCAGGTCTGTCTGTCTTTTTTGTCAGCCCTATGGGTTATAAAAAAGAAGGGCTTTTAACCTTAGAATATTTAATTTCATTCGATAGAGTCTGAACAGAACAGCTCGTTCTGTTTTTCGGTTTTTTGTTGTTGTTCCACTAGTTAGTTGTTACATGAAACAGAAGTTTACGAGTATCATCACAAAATATAAAGAATAGGAATTTATTTTTATGTCCTTACGATATTTTCAATATTTTTTCTTTTCCTCTCTCCTTAAATATCTTCATAGACCTATGTCACAAATATTCAGTTTACCATCAAAGATCCACTAAACCACTCACACACTAAACCACTCACACCATATATAACATTTCTTTTATAAATATGTAAGGTGTACTTACATACATAATCCACATAAAAATAACTATTTATTTGTCACATAATGTCTAAGCTAATAAGCTAAGTAACTTAACTAAGATAGAGAATAAATTAAACAAGAACGTAACTTTTAGGCCAACCTAAAACCTTCGTGCTATTTTCCGGCTATTTAAAGGGAAATGACAAAAATTCAAATTACTTCCCTGCTAATTTATTATTCTTATCACATTTTCGAGGATACCTCTTAAAACGAATTGTCCAATTTTGATATTTCTTAGTCATTATGTTAGCAATCAAGTCGTACTAACAATTTTTAAATCGTGTTTAATAACGTAAAATAAAAAAAAACAACATTTTGGTTTACTAATATTTTCGTACAATATAAATTACTAAATAAACCGCGTTTTTAACCGACTTCAAAAAAAGGAGGAGGTTCTTAATTCGACTGTATTTTTTTATGTTTGTTACCTCAGAACTTTCGACTGGGCGAAACGATTTTGATGATTCTATTTTAATCGAAAGCAGGTGCTTGTCATGTGGTCCCACTTAAATTTTATCGAGATCTGACAATGGCATCCAGAAGAAAACCATATAAGTCTTAAATTTGCATTAAGTATGTGCGCGACAAATGGATGAATAACTCAATATCACGTCACGCTAACCGATTTCGATGATTCTTTTTATCGTTATTGGAAAGGATGTACTTCATTTGAAGTCGGTTTTTTTAAGTCGGTTTTAGGTTATATCCAGTAAATTCTACGAGAGCTAACACAGTTACAATGGTTACAGGTGGTAGTGGTACTGCGAACTCAACATCATTCCCAACGAGTCTATTATGTCTCTCTTTTATTGCTTGTTGTTATTCAAATACCACCCGTATTTGCATAACAATAAGCTTTCAACGCGAGTCATTTCCCCTAGTTCATTATGTATGAATGAACAAATTCACCAAAATTTTCTATAACACATTGTTCACTTTGACATCTGATAAGTTCCTAATTGCATGTTATTTATAGTTATTGAATGCACTTGTATGTCAGTTTGAGGTAATAAGTATTTGAATGAACCAGTTTTGCGATGTACATAAGTAGGTAGTAAATAATTTTTTGAAAAAACTGACTTCCTTTGTTATTAAATGGACATCAGTAACACCAAAGGCGTCACAGACGCATTGCCGTCCAAGAATAAAGTGGAGACTGAGGTTTAAAATTTTAAAGAGCCTTTGTGTAATTTTTACTAATTGTGTCTGTGGATCAAATGTATTGATTGCAGTCACTGTTATTGCGACACACATACATCTCCATTTAATATCATGGGGATTTATCTTTGTAACTTAATTTCGCCAAAACTGACTTACTGTAATCTTTTCCGACAGATTTACGAGAAGAATGGAAACCGCGCTCAAAGCTCAATTTTGCTCCGATTAATTACAGCCGTATTTAAGCTTAGCGCGATAACAGCGCCATAGGGACACGAAACGATAATAATCGAGTAACAACTTCTTTCCGCTGAATAACGATAACTGTCACGCACGGGTATCGCGGTATTGAAGATATTTAAAAATACCTTGTTATGCCAAATCATATTTTACGACTTACCAATTACTTATTGAAAAACTAAGTATCTAGGTTGAGCTGACTCATCCCTGATTGCATTTTACACTACAAAGCGACTTGCGGTAAGTGCTACATAAATAAATTATCAAAAAACCTATCGCAGGTAACTAGATAGTTTAAACTGTAAATAACAGTAGGTATCTACTTTCCAATCAAATAATGCTTTAACCTGTTTTAACCTGAATTGGGGACGGATGCAAACAAAAACTCATTACTCACATTCAGAATAAGTAAACAGTCGAAATTAGTGGCAGCGTCAAAGAGTACTCAGTACAGTCAAAGACAATTGTGGTTTTTGTTCGTGCAAGGTTCATTATGAATCTCCAAACTCTATTTTCAGAAGCTTCTGTATTTTATTCTTTTGTCCAGTGGCTCTTGTAATTTTAGAGAAACTAGTTCAATGTTAATTTAATACATATTTAATAAGGCTATAAATACCTACTCATATTCATTATATTTTATATAGTAACCTATATAGTTTTTATCACAACTCGCCCAAAGCATTAGACGAAGAAATAATAAAACTAACTTCCTATGGGCCTGATATGGGGCGATTTACTTAATTTATGTTGTTGATAAGCAAGCATACACTGAGTAAAAAGAAGTTTAACCTGCAGGTCTAATTTACTACTTAGTAGCAGTGAGTTTTAATGCAAATTTGCATAAAAACTCCGTGATTATATTTAGCGAAATTGCGTCAGAAACTGCTGGGTTTAAACTTGAATAATCTGCAAAAGACACATGTTATCGTCTTACATTCCCTTCCTTAAGTAGGTCAACAGAGTGAATTATTGTCTACCACAGGAAAAGGAGTGCATTAATGCTCGGTGGAAGCCATTTATTTTACAAACACCATAAAGAAAATATACCATTATACATATGTTATTAATACATGTAGAAAGGAAAATTAAACGCATTGTTTTGCCTAATAAAAGCGAGCACGCAAAAGAATTTTGCCGAGGTATACGAGTAGACAATATTTAACCTAAATCTAACAATCAAACATCAGTTATTGTAATTCAGTCTACAAAAGTTCTAAGTACCTTCTATTTTAATCATATAAGTAGGATCTACAATAATTTGTTTTGTTTATATTTGTGTAGTACCTTGGCTAATAGACATTGCTACACCAGGGTAGAACTCTTTTACACATTTACACAAATTCCATTACACAGCACTCGAAGATTACTTGAAATAATAGAATAAAAACCTACGTCGAATGGTGAGATGGTAGAAGAGTAACTGCTGTTTGAAACATCTCATTGTAGTGTATTTTATATGGGTACAACATTCATACCTTACAAAATGAACCTATTTACCATTCAAGATTCTTTCCCTTAAGAAACAGATGTATTATCACTATGATATTCACAGGTTTATCACTTATTTAGTGTCAAAACCAACGAACCGTAGAATCGGCTGCAGTAGACCTATAAACCGAGTAAATGTCAAAGAATATAAAATTTCACTGTTTACTGAACTAATAAAGCAGTTTAACTGCTCGTCCCGTTTACACCTCGCCTGACCTACTTATCTGACATTTATCAACCCGACACAATATTTTATTTTGCAACTAAATTAAGTCTATAATAATTTTAGTTCATGCCTTCTTCAGGATTTAAAGGTTAATCAAGAAAGACTGGCTTATAAATATGAACATAAAAAGCTAGATCGAAATAAGTGAAATGAAAAAAATTTTTTGAAGTTATACTTCTTTTGGCGCGATGGTGAAAAATGAGAAGGTGAATTTCTACGATGCGCGCGCACACCGACACCTAAATTCTACAACGTGAAGTTAGCTAAATTCTGTATTTTTTCTGTATGCAAAAAAGTTTTCACAGTATTTACCTCATTACAAACGATTTTATAATCGATTGAATTGATTCATAATAATCGATTGATGGAATATAATAATATATTTTATGTATTATTTGTTAATTATAATTATAATATTAGTTTATTTCTTACATGTTTTCGTATTCCATACATATTAAAACTATGTAATATATTTAGAATTACCATTCAATCGTTACGCTAATTTTATTAAATTACATTTCGAATATTTTGACATCGATTAATCGATTGACAACAAAGATGATGTAATCCCTAATAATGTCATTTTGGTAACCATAGTATTTATAAATAACACCACTGTACTGTCATATTTGTCATCGATCTTTCATGTTTCTACGCGTGGTTTTTTGTATTTTTCTATTAAATATTTTCAGCGTACCTATTTGGAGTCCTATTTACTATTGAAACTCATCGACACGCACACAGTTATTTTAATTTACTGTTGTATTCGATTTCGTACTTGTGTTTTGGTGAATGTGTTTTCGCAGTTTCGCTACAATTTCTGGCAAACCAATACTATATGAATATGGACTACTTAATCGCCTGTTTTGTAACTGACAAAGGTTCAGAATAAGTCCTGAACACTGGATAACGTACCCTATACATCTTTAGAAGATCAGTAGTTTGCTGTGGCCATACTTACAATGAGTATGTTATGGTATCTTGATTGGGCAAGGTACCAACGAAATATAGCGCCTCCTGCACAACTAGACGAAATATTAATATAAATGATAACTAATAAAATCTCTTGAAATATGCAATAGCTTTTATTATACAACCTTTTTATGACATTCGTTTTGGGTAAAAACCATTTAAGTAGTAGATAGTATAATAGACACCCGCCAACTTAGTTTTAACCATTAAACTCGTAGTTTAAGTGTTAGTATTTTTGACTTTTTATTACGTTTGTAATGATTACTCGTAGGTGTTTGGTTTATAGTAAGTGTAACATAGCATTAAATAGCACTGTGACACGAGTATGACATAATCATAACCTATAATTAAGGTGATTCATTCTAGGATTTCCTTAGTTGGCCATTGCTGGCAGCCGTGAAAATTGGAGAAATTAAACCTTTTGCAGTGATCTAATTGACAGCCAATTTCCAGTCTTGTCTACCTGGGCCTTAGTTTCTATGTAAGCTGGGTTTCTCCTTTGGCGCGTTAGTTCCATGGCCGCCATATCGTTCTATCCGTGATCTGCAGTGCTGTGATTTTGTCCAGTTTCGTGTCTATCGAAATTATAGTACATTTTATTTATTTGGATTTCAGGACTTTTATAATTTTTAAATTCGCGTAGAAAAGTTGTTGTTTTGTTTGGAGATTGAAATATTAAAACATCACTTAAAATCTTTCTTTTTATTCTGTGCTGAAAAATTACGAAAGAATGTAGTCTGTACTGATTGATCGAATCTATGGGTCGATTTGTCTATAGTCCGTTCACAGTTATTTTACCTCTAGCTATTAAAGTCAAAGTCAAAGTATTTTACTCATATAGGTATCATCAATGGTATCATTGATACACTTATGCACGTCATTTTTTGGCTTTTCGGAAGGTGCTTTGTCATGGAGGAGAAGAAAAGCCTAAAGAAACTCCTCAGCACATCTTTTAAAAAAATATTACAAAAATGATATTATCATACAAAAGTTTACTATTCTGAGTGGAACTGGTTGCAGAGCTAATCATTTCCATGCGTCTTTGTCATTTAAATACTCGTCTACATTATAATATCCCTTGCCTAACAATTGTGTTTTTACACGTTTTTTGAAAGATTCTATTGGCAAGTCACGTATTAATTTTGGGATTTTATTATAGAAATGTACACCAAGCCCTATGAAAGATTGTTGCACTTTACTTTGGCGGAACGAAGGCGTAATTAATTGATACATTCTTTTTGTTTGGCGATTATTAATATCAAAATTTTGTTTATACGCGTTTATATTCTTCCTTATAAAAACTACATTATTAATTTATTAAATTGGTTAACCTTAGCTGTGTGTTGTAATGTTTAGTTTGTACGATTTCCTAACATGAAATGAAAAAAAATGAAAAAAATGAAAAATGATTTATTCAGCAACCATGTTACATAGTTACAGTGCCACTAGCTCCCACACTAGGATTCCCTGTGTTGAGGGAAATATTACATGTTTCTTCTGATGTATATAAATATTATTTACTAGGTTGATCCAAAAGTAACGATAGTAAAAATGATACACGTTCAAATAAAATAATGTATTATTTTACAGTCTCCTAACTAATCAGTTCACATTCTCGGTAGTTAAATTAAAATTACAACAAATTGAATTTCTTTAAATTGGGTTGGCATACGAATGATCCAAACGCACGCCTAATGATAAATAATCACTATCGGACGAACATGAATCATCAAAACTGCTCTCAGATTCCGTATCACACTCGTCTTTCAATTCTATAATAAATTTATCAATTTCCGCGTCTAAGCTTCCATCCATTTTACAAAACTTATCCTCAATATGTCGCACATGTTTTATACGCAGTCGGATTTTTTGTATTTTTTAATTTTTTTGTGTGTAATAGACCTATCATTGATTCAGTTGGAAAAAATATTAGAACACGATTTCGTGAGCCATCACCACGTTTTATGCTATAATATGTACCTACGTTTGCCCAAAATTCTTCTGTATTTTCATTGAGCGACTCAGTTTCTTTTGTTTTTTGTATTTATAACACTATTTTCTATTTTAATTTTCAATATTATATTACATTGGTAGAAAATGCAAAAAATCGGGAGAAATGGTCGCTAAAACGGGATATCGGGAGACGATAACCAAAATCAGTAGATCTCCCGATAAATCGGGAACTTTTGCAACACTCGTCACTTGACAGCAAGTAATGCTAATCTAATGGGAAGGTAGTGACAGCTTGTCAGATGTAAAATAACTGTGAACGGACTGTAGTAGTAAATAGTAATCGATACTTGTCTTTGGGACTAGGAGCACATTCTTTTTCTCTCCTTAATCTGTATTAAAGTTTAATGCCTGTCGGAAAATAAATTATTCTTCAACTGAACTGAATAAAATCTTTCATTCCCTCCCCCCCACAAAAACTGGTTTTACAGCATGGTATCGTAATAGTTCTCGTAATAGAACATAGATGGTGTTTTTACAATTGTAAAAACAGAAAAAAAAAAGATTTACAATTGATTTGTTTTTGCAATTGTAAAAACACCATCTATGTTCTATTACGAGAACTATTACGATACGTAGCAAAGTAATATTAGAATATACTACAAAATTAATCACAGATGGCGCTTAACACATATTGTTTGGCTATAGAGATTCCGTAAATTAAATTATTTCAAAATATTATTTAATTTTTATTTTTAGTATTGCTGTTTTTGAATATTGTATTTTGAACAATGTTTTTTTAATATTGTTTTTTGATTTTTTTTTTCATGTCAAAGAAGTATAACTTCTCACGCGCGTACAAAAGTACACGCACCCTTTTTTTTTTGTAAAAAAGGCAAAAATTTAAGTATTTGGTTGTATTGACTGCACAAAATCCCATGCTGTCAAACCAGAATGTCGTCAGAGGTAACAGAAATGGGAAGATGACAGGAGTAGACGAATTTAGTTGAGGAATACATCCATTACCGTGCCATTACTTGACAATAATTTAGGTTTGTATTTTTTTCTTTTCATGAAGTTTACTTACCCTACTCCATGGAGGATATCTCTATCCTCCTGCCCTACTTATATTAGTGGAACTTGTGAACACGTAGGTTCTAACTTAGTAGTAGCTTCGAACATTAATCTACTAAAACATCGTAGACATACATACAAGTTAGTACCCAATCCGAGCAGTCGTTCCGGTATGAATGCAAGTAAATCCGCCCGTCACACTTTCAATCCCCTTTGAAGTCCGAAGAGGGTCAAAATCTAATGCCACAAGTAATTTATTAACACAGTCTGGTTTCGGGGCTAATTTTATAGCAGCAAATCGATACAAAATCACAGTAAGGTATCCACAGTATTAAGATATTTGATTAAATGATTTTTAAACTTTCGTTCGTAGGTTTTAAAAGTAAATATCTACGCCATCCCCTGAATAAATCCTTATCGCGTGTTACCTGAAAGATGACACATTATTAATAACTTGATGGAGAGTCTCGAAATTAGAAATTGATTTGATTTTGTACACATATTACATTTTTTGATAAGATAATGCTAACCAAAAATGAGCGACCACTATTATTCTAACTGCTACGTAACTGGCCTCACCCTTTGCGAATTAATTCATAAAACTACTTTAGTAGTACGAGTACCTGCGGCAGTTACGTCAATTTTCTATTACCCCGAGCCGACTCTCATTTTAATAATTTAGTCACTAAACTAGGGGTCGCTCTAATTAGTTATATTAAATTTAATGTCACTCGTGTTTACATACATTTAATTTTACATAGATACTGTATAATGTATATACTAGTATCTTCTTCTTTCCTATATAGAAGAAAAAAACTGACTCACTAATTTATCAACAAACCAAAGCCGAAACTGTTTGGTCTACTATAGTTGCTGTTTAGGAGCCGTCTAGAAGTGAATAAGAAGGATTTTTTGGAAATTCATTTTCAATAAAATAGGGAATGAATCTTTGTATAAAACTTCACAACTTTTGAAGTATATGTAGAAATTAATAAATGAGCTAATGGTTACAAATAAAAGTTTACTCTCTGAATATACTTAGATTGCCACAATCGAGGCAATCATGTAGGCGAGATAAATAGAACCAATATGTATTGATAAACCTTGAATTCTCAGGGGATGCATCCACGAATGACCTAAATTGTAAAAGTTTTCTCGTTTAAAAGAAATGCTTCCATGTTGTAAACAATACAAATAAATTGGTGGTATAGAGTGTGCATCTGGACTGAGGGCCCACTTTTTTATTTTTGGCGTAGCGAATTGAAATTTATAGTGGATTTAGTTAAAATTAGTTAAAACTTAAAGCAAACACTCATAAATTTCTTAAACGTAAATTAAAGATGTTATGGGCAAATGTTTTGGGCCCTCAGTTCAGATGCCTATAGAAAAAGGCATGGTATAAATCTCAGAATGTACTACATCTGTTTCAATAATTTTTATTCTAGAATTTAGTTAAGAATTTCTTAAAATGATTTATGTCATTCTCGACTGGCTAGAGAGTTACATTACACATTTATCGCAGTTTTACTTGGGCCCTCAATCCAGATGTTTATGAACTGAGGGCCCAGGCGAAACATAGGTTTAAAAGAAGAACACACAAATCTGCCTTGAATACCCCCTAGATAACATTCCTATGAATTAGTTAAAAAAGAAAATAGTGAAAAAAAAAGTACCGGCTGAAAGGTAAAACGGATTCGAGTTTTCGGATAACGTCTGATCTGAGGGCCCAATATTTTTGGCTTTATCGACTAGGTGCAACCTCTTAGTTTGAAATAAATTAGCTGAAAAGTTTTTACTAATTTTTAACTAAAATTTTACATACAGTCTTTGATTCAAAATGCCATACTTTATAAGAAAATGAACTTTACAAGTTTTAGTAGGGAAAATTTTTGTAGGGTAACCATGATTCCATTTTGGATCGCTGTAGCTTGCCGACCACGGTCTACACCTACCTACATACATACGAGAAGATATTTCTACGCTACCCCCTGTTCCCTCCCGAATTCTTTGAGAATTCCGGTGAGGGAAAGTGACCGCCGACGGTCGTATACAGATGCGGTGTACCGCTGGCTGACCGTAGACAGTTGGGGGCCTAAGTAGTGGTACCGCCATCTGCGTAAAATCCTGAGATGGCTCCATCATGCCGGTTGGCGACCGGATGAGGGGACCTGATGGCGATCTCCGTGGTGGTTCGGGCGTCTCCGCGGTCTCCAAGCTAAGGCCCTAATGAATGACATAGCGACACCAATTTTTTTTGTCACTTGGTTAGCTTCACAGCGCCTCGTTCGTTGTATTTAGTCTGAATAAAAATGTTTTCTTTCTTTCTTTCTTCAATTGTGGTTTTCATCGTCATTATGCGCACCGCGAAGGACTGGAATAGCTTGCCTGCATCTGCATTCCCGTCCACCTATGATGTGGATGTTTCGAAGAAAAGAGTGAATAGGCTTTTATTAAGTTAGTGCGCTCACCATCAGGTGGGATCGTGGTCAAGTAGTAACTTATTTATAAGTAAAAAATCTGGAATCATGGTTACCCTACAAAATTTTTTCCTATTAAAAATGTAAAGTTAATTTTCTCATAAATTATGGCATTCTGAACAAAAAACCGTATGTAAGATTTTAGTTAAAAATTAGTAAAAACTTTTCAGCTAATTTATTTCAAACTAAGAGGTTGCACTTAGTCGATAAAGCCGAAAATATTGGGCCTTCAGATCAGACGTTATCCGAAAACTCGAATATGTTTTACCTTTCAGCCGTTACTTTTTTTTCACTATTTTCTTTTTTAACTAATTCATAGGAATGTTATCTAGGGGGTATTCAAGGCAGATTTGTGTGTTCTTCTTTTAAGCCTATGTTTCGCCTGGGCCCTCAGTTCATGAACGTCTGGATTGAGGGCCCAAGTAAAACTGCGATAAATCTGTAATGTTACTCTCTAGCCAGTTGAGAATGACATAAATCATTTTAAGAAATTCTTAATTAAATTCTAGAATAAAAATTATTGAAACAGATGTAGTACATTCTGAGATTTATACCATGCCTTTTTCTGTAAGCATCTGAACTGAGGGCCCAAAACATTTGCCCATAACATCTTTAATTTACGTTTAAGAAATTTATGAGTGTTTGCTTTAAGTTTTAACTAATTTTAACTAAATCCTCTATAAATTTCAATTCACTACGCCAAAAAAGAAAAAGTGGGCCCTCAGTCCAGATGCACACTGGTATAGAATGACATTATATGATTGGGTATGATCACGGGGTATGATGGAGAGATAAACATATAAAATTATTTGCTTTAAATTAAGTACATATTTTATTCCTTGAACCCCCATTTACTCGTTATCTGTCTTCACTTGATACATAAAATTAGTAGAATTAGCAGAAGAAACAAATAGTAAAGATATAAAAAAATATAATTATGAATTTTTTTCATACTGAAATATATGTATATCAGATAATAAAATTATCTCTTGTTTTATTTATTATTTTGACATTAATATCGAGCAGGATTATAGTTATAAATAGCTTGGAGATTTAAATGGTTACAGCGAGTGGGAGAAGGGATGTCGGAGATTTAGAGGCTTAGAGAGACTGGTATGAATATTAATTCAATTAAATTTCTTAACATTACATTTATACGTTACAGTACATACATAAGTAATTATTATACATACCTATAACCAAATTGTTCCCTACATTAAGTACCGAATATAAAATTGTATTCCATTAATTTATCCAAACTTAGATAAAAACTCATCATTCAAATTTCTGCCTCGCTCGGAATCGAATCAGTCACCCCGAGTCGTCACACTATATTGATACATTATCTCTTCTAGTATCTTTGTACCTCATAATTAATATCAGCAGACAAATATCAGATACGTTTGAAGTCGAACATACAAGTTCTCTGATGAATACTAATGCAGCTATGTATTCAACACTCGTAGCACGTGGCTTGTGAGCTACGATTAGCATCTAAATATTTACAGTCCGTGCTGCCTACGCTGGGCTGGTTTTATTCATGTATTTCCATCGAATGCTTGCTTTGAAATTGAATTTTAGGCTCGTTTAACTTAAACTTGTATGAATTATATTTAGCTTATACTCGCATTGAGTTAGTCTCATATCATACTCAGCAGTATTGCACGAAAAATGTCTACTGAACTAAGGAAATAAGAACTATTTTTTTTTTTTTTTCGGAAAGCATGCAGTGATCTTAATACAATATATTACAATTAATTGATGAGTTTAAAACGAAAAACACCATTTAGCTACTTTCTGCTGCTATGAGCTACATAAGTAAGCAACTGATACTTGGATGGCTTTTGGTCGCTTCTTACCTTTGAAAGACATTTTAAGCCATCACCGTCGGTTTGGGAGTTAGTTTCCAGTTTTTAAGCCTATATGAAATGCATTTAGATGGCATAAATAATAAGGACCATTGAATAGGCTCAAGGCCTTCAAGGCAAGAAGTTAAAAGGATAGACGTCGCTCAGCCACTAATGGGTTATTACGTCATTATATATGTAATACATAAGCTAAGCTCACACTGCTTACAGGCTTAATATCTTATTAATATGTCCTAAATTAAGCATTAAGAAGTAATGAGTAGAGTTTTGCAGTATTTTGTATAAAATATTCGAAACCCGTCAGGTATCGTTTAATACAGTAGGTTATCCAACACCACCCTACCCTATGACACGTAAGTTTGTGTGCTTTCGGCACATATTATTAGAGAGATTATTACTGTGCACTCCTACATTAACAATGGTTAGCGTCAATATTTTTGTAAGTACTTACATATGTTTTGGATAACTACAACAAACAAATTTTTCACCGCTTATATTGTAATTTAGTAGGATTATGGTTGAACAGGATTTGCCTAGTAACATGGACTTTACAATGGAATAAATACTTACAACGACTTTACAGTGGAATAATAAGCTTATCACAATCGTGTTTTTTACACAATCGTGTTTGTGTGTTAACACAAAACGAGGCAAAGCTGAAAGCAATTGCTACAGAATCTAGAACAGCTTCGACGTTTCGACAAAATTAGCTCGACGAGCTTTCGGCTGATACTAACTAGTCTTGATTAGCTGCACTGATTTCTGTTGGCTGATTGAGAATAAATTAAATCATCTTGATCACCTTCAATATGTCTACGCTAACTGATAGGTTACTGTTAAAGACTAGTACTCTTAAGTAACTATCATATTTACTTATTAGGTATATACTAATTATTACTAATTATTACTTATTATTAGGTATATACTACTTATTACTTATATATTAAGAAGATGGATTTACATATAAAATGTATGACGAGTGAGGACCTCATGTTATGTTAATAAAGAAGACTGACTATAAAATAATAGATCTACTTGCCTGCTAAGATTAAAAAAATAAGGTTCTTAGCAAGAGTTTCATTCATAATGGCCAATGGCACCATCCCGTTATATGTTAATGATTAATGATTTAATGATTGTGGTCAAGCATTAAGTTATTTGTGTAAAAAAAATCTTTAAGAAAATAATCACAATTTTCTCTTCTATCTCCCTCATAAATAAGTGAAACAAACAACAATAAACAAATGAGTATAAAACAAACGTACAAAACTACAAACGTACACATTATCTATAGCTATAAGTTTCCTTATCTTTTACTTTATTTTCCTGCTCCAGAATTTTATTTCTACAGAATAATAAATATATATCCGCAAATTATAAGTCCACCTCAAACGTTAGAAAAAGATGACATACGTGTATTATCTAGATAGTTCTCATGCAAGCAAAGCGAGAAGTGAGAGCACACTCTTTCTCTTTAAACTCTGAACTAAATGATCTTGCGTGTCTCTATTTTTTTACCTTCTATTTTTACCAAACTGAAATGGACCTAAGAAATAATAATTTAGACAATTACATTCTAAGCTTGGAAAAGTTCACATAACCCCTGCTACCAAAATATTCATAGTAATTATTTTTGGATGAAAAAGTAAAAGAGTATACTAAGTAACACTATTTAAAAGTAGTATTTTATATTTATTGTAATTTGCTATAATACTAAACAAATTAACGCAAAAGTAATTACTATAAGCATACCATGAAGAATCGCGACATTATCCAAAGCATAAAAAATATTCACGTCGTTGTAATAACGACTTACAAAATATAAACCACAATAGACGGGTAACTATCAAATCTTTTATTCCGTGACTAGTGAATTAATAAAACCCATGTACTACTACGTTAAAAAATTTTGTGTGGGAAAAATCGATACTCAAAAATGTGCCTAATACATTGTTTTAGTGGTTAAAACCATCTTTGCATTATTGCCTTTTAGACCAGGGTAGAAGCCTTTAAAAATAATGAAAAGTGAAAAAAAATTATAATAGAATGAAACCTATTGCAAAAGGAAGAGAATATAACAAAAAATAAAGGAAAAATAATTTACGGGCGATCTGAGGTCGGGAAGTGGGGGGGAGGGGGGGTTTAAGGGTAAAAAACGGTTTATCTCAATTTCCAGCAAAACTATAAGTCCTATGGAAAAAAGTTAAATGGCAAAGTTATAGGTAATAAAAAGGTCTACAATTTTTGTATTTACACTTTTTTCACATAACCTCAAAATTTATGTGAAAAATTCAAAAAACCAAGTTTTTGGTTTTTTATTTTTATCTTTTACAAAAATTTTTTTTTTTTAACGAAATTTTGTGAAAACTTACCTTTCTATGTCCCAAACATACTGTAATTTTTTTGATTTAAAATATTTATTTTTTCACCTTATTTTGACTTAATATCGAAAAATCACCCTAATTTTCAATCGAAAATTCACCTGTCAAAATATCCGCTTTTTTAAAAAAATCTGTGAGCTTTTTATTTGCTAAAATCTCTACTTTCTGATGGTATAAAAAAGATATACACTACTATGGTAAATTTTCTCAGAAAATGCAATGAAACGACCTTATAGCTATCGGCCATATAGCTATCTCATGCATACTGGACGCCGCATCAAGTCAAATTGCAAATTTGACAATTCAAACTGCAGACTTGACAAGTACACATGATCGAGTATGGCCTCGAGCAAAGTTAAAACACACGCCCCAACTCAGAGTCACAAATGGTTACTTAAATCGCTCCTTAGTAAACAATCACCATACAAATTCTGTACTAGTTAAGGAGCGATTAAAGTAACCATTTGTGACTCTGAGTTGGGCTTGGGGCGTAAGTCGGCGTAACTCAAACTTCGTTTCGCTTCATGAAACAATTGTTGCTATTCAACGTTTATACTCGTACCACGTTATACCACACGAAGAGATTTTAATATTTTTAGTAAGTTTAAGCATTATAAGTTAAATAAAATAATTTACCTTTCAAACTTGCTTACCTTACCAGTTATTCAAACAAATAACTAAATTTATATTTCTTATCGAACTAGTAATTTTTAAACGCTTTTATTTCAATTTTTTTTTGATATTCGTGTATTGTCATCGGAAATACACATGTCTGCCAAATTTCATCAATTTTCATTAAAGGGAAGTCATTCAAATTAACGTTACAAGATTTGATTTTTTGATGCGGGAAGCGTTTACCTTATTGCCGTGTAAATAGAGTAGCATTTTGATCATAATATTGAGTTTGATGTTTTGATGCTCCGAAGTGAAACTAAATAAAAGCGTTTAAAAACATAAAGTAATTTTCGCACAATGTACTTACATAAATGTGTCGTTAATTTTCTAAGCGCCGAAAAACTAAATTCTAATTCTTACTGTTTCTAAAATACACTCTCTTTCACACTCAATTTGTGCATTAGAATTGTTTCGTACGTGTAGTTGATGTTGATGTATGCAAAATTTGCCGTCCTACAAAATCAGCTTCGGTAGGCAATCGAATCCCTTCGCGGGGCATAAATTGTAAAGTATACCCTGGGTAATACTTCAAGTTTACAAGCTTACTCTCGTGTCGGCAACGCGTTGGTACAAATCGTTGTACATCGGATAGCATTAGTGTGAGCAGCAATCACTAACCATGGTTTGCTCGTTTCATAAAACTTCGATTGAGGTCAATCTATAATGACCTGGGTACTTATTGCACCTATAGATAAATTTTATCACCACCATAATTGACAATTACTTAGGTAGAGACAGTCCCCAGAAAATATAGACTGAACACCTAAAACTACAAATAGCTAAAAATAGCTGCTTAGAAAACGATAAGACGAACTATTCCTTTACAGTGTAAGGATGAACATTGTATATAAATATAATATGTATAGGCCATGCTCTTCTAATATCCCATACGAATATGAATGAAGACAAAAACAGTCGTACAGTTGAAATACGTGTACATACTCGTATGTATGTGTATGTCGTAAATCTCTACTGCAAATCTCCTTCGGGAGAGCTACAACAGTTACACGTGTCGGTTTAACTTGTAACAACTTTCCTGACACTCCGCAGTTTCTTCAAGACCAGAGTATTTACAATGTAACTTACTTTACTGAAGTATCTAACGCGTCTTAAGAGGAAAAGTTAAATGAATTATCTATATCATCTAATTAAGAAAATTGTAGCATCTGAATCATTAATATTTTTTTAAATTTCAGTATCACTTTTGTTTACACTTTTATGTGTATTCAAGTATTTTCTGCCTTATTGTCATTCCATCAGTCCGTGCGCCCTTTGTTTGGTTGTTATAATTATTATAGTCTCCATGGTTTGGTCTTACTCGTAGTTAAATACTCGTAAGTGTTTTCTGGTATTTTACACACATTTAGAATTTTTGAACTTTGTTAATTTTGTTACTTTCCATTGATTGTAAATCCAATGATTTATTTTTTCAAATGTCCCCTCATTATAATTTTTGTTATAATAAAGTTTGTTATTCATTAGCAATGATTTTTTATAATAACTTACTGTATAATATATGCTAATAATTATTCTGCAGTGGACTACACAAACATCATTAAAATAGCCAAACACGCTGTATTTTGCATAATAAATGTTTAAGAATTATTCGATGTAAATTAATCAACAAACCATTACAGCATTAACCAGTGTATAAAGTAAACATGTTAATGGGAATTAAATTAACACTTAATCCTTGGTTAAACAAACTTGTATAACTCATTGAAGTATAATGTCATAGAACAGACATCTCGAACAAAATGTGTGTCCCGCCCGGGAGGTTCCATTTTCAAAATTGAGTGCCGGTTCTCCTTTCAAAATCGAACGAATCCATTGAAGATTGAAACCACATGGCGCCAATGCATTGGGACATAGATGGTGTTCGTGGTGTCGGTTCTATACGCTAGTAATAATATTTCAGTGGTATAACTTATGGTTTTGTTTTTAATTCATGATATTGGTCGTAGCACACAATATATCAACTCGTAAACGGAACGTAAACGTATCAACTCTTGCTTGTCAGTATTCTTTGTATGAAACTCCCTACTGTAAAGCACACTTATCGGATTCGTAACGTAATCGCCTCGCCTCGAGACAAGCTCACGAACCGCGGTACGGTGCGTGGACGACTTGCCGTACCCGCGCTTACGTCTCACCGTACGCTATCCTTCGACTTTCCGTTTCCTAGTGCACGCCCCGCGCCGCGGCGCGCCGCGGCTACCGCTGCGTCGCGTCGGCGAACTGCTGTCATTCGAGCCGTAAGCGCGGCGTCAGCGCTCATTTTTTACAGGCCTTAAAGAATCTCTTTCATAAGTTGAGAAAGTAAGATTGTAAAGTGAGCTTAATTATCAATTGAAATCTTGTAATGAATACCTTATACTTTGTGTTATTCGGCGCGTCGCCTAGCCGTAGCCGAGTCGATTTGGAGCTGTTGGTCGGTTCGTAACGCGCTTACGTTAGGTTGACGGCGAGGCGATCCGGTGCCGATCCCTTTCCGAGTTGATATGTGCGCTACGACCATTGATATGTGCGCTACGACCATATAGGTAATAATTTATTTGTCATACAAAACAAAGTGTCACTTAAATTGAGCAGCAAAGGTTAAATTATTATTTTTGTTTCTATACATATAAAATCAAAGAAGTTTTTGCTCTTTCAATGTCGTCGAAGCATTGGCGACTCTTCTAATGTTCCTCATGTCCATAGGCAACCACTTACCATGGTCGTCCGTGTGTTTTTCATTAGCGTTTCAGGCTATACAAAAATTAGTTGGTGTAGCTAAATGTTATGCTAAATTTATATAACATAAAATTATTCTGATAAACTGTTTCGTATAGGTACATACACTTAGTGAAGAGGCTTTTACTAAGTTAGTGCGTTTTACCGTCCACGATTACATCGCCACTTACCATCAGGTGGGATTGTGGTCAAGCATTAACTTAAGTAGTATAAAAAAATATAGCCTCACTCTGGGATTCTCTGTGTCATGGGTGCCATGGAAAACACAATAACAGGAACATACACTCCCATACCGAGAAAGTCATAAATTCACAATAGCTGCACGTGGCCAAAATAGAGATGTGACGTTACGTTCTTGACCAATGATGTTTAAATAAATATAGATACGTTATGCCCTTACAAATCAACCGAAAAATCTGTTCCGATGTCCGCAAGGCATGCTTTATCGCTTTATCGCCGCACGTCTTTATCGCTCTCGCGTCAAAACTACATCGCTATCTCTTTCTTCACCTGAATAAGCCATCACCCTGGGTTGACTGGTAGAGAATGCCACTAGGCATTAAGTCCGCCCATGTATAACCTGTTCATAGGTGTTACAAAAAGAATAAATAAATAAATAAATAAGAGTTCCCAATTGGGAACTTTTTGAGTCACACGACGCGCGCGCTTATGACATATCTGCCTCTTTTTAATATATAATATCATTGTTCTTGACATTATCGTTCGCCAAATTGTAAGAGACAAAACCCGAATCCCCTTAGGTATACATTTTATCATACCGTAAAATGTACATAATGTCGAACAATGGAGCTGATTTACCTACGCAGATATCAATCTATTGTTACCTACTGTGGATAAAATTCACTAAAAAGCTTCCATGAATTTATTAATTACCAGCCATTTATTTATTCACTATTATTTTTGATTAGTACTAGAGAGCAGGTACTAACTAATTAATACTTTAGACGTAGAACGAATCCGTTGAGTAGGTTCTTTATCGTAAAAATATTATAGTTTGGATAGATTGAGAGACGGACGGACATACAAAAGAGCGATAATGATAGTTCAATTTATTATAAGCACATACATACGAAACCAACTTTACATGGAAAAGTTCTTTGAATCATTGAAGTATAATGTCATAGAAACGACATCTCGAACAAAATGTGTGTCCCGCCGGGAGGTTCTATTTTCAAAATTGAGCCTCGGTTCTCCTTTCAAAATCGAACGATTCCATTGAACATTGAAGCCACGTGGCGCCAATGCATTGGGACATACATGGTGTTCGCTGTGTCGGTTCTATACGCTAGTAATAATACTTCAATGCTTTGAATGATTATTAAACTATTTTAAATTAAACCAAAGCGAAAATAAGACAATAAATAAGATACTATTGAAGGAGCATTAGTAAAGTTGTTGTACGTGTTTTATAGGAGTTTTCTCCGGAGAGTAATGGCTGATCATTATGTCGTGCTCGCTCTTGGCGTCTCGAGCGTGCAACCTCAATATCAATCGCTCTCCCTTTGTTACTCCTACAGCTGAATTAGCTAACGAAGCTTCATAGCTCGGAATCGTTTTATGCATCAGTAAGAGGAAGTATATGGAAATGACTGGGTCAATGCTCTTACATCACAATTGACAGGAAATATTTACAACGTTTTATTAAACTTGCTTTTTTCATTAGCTTATATATAAATCTATGGCTTATAAGCACGTCATCGGGTTAAATCTTGCAAGCTGCACTAAAACTAGGTAGGTACTTACTTCCTCTTATTTCGGAGTTGAAATTTCACAAATCAAATTAGTTTATATCGGACATCATCACCACTAGTCATTTGGCACCACTCACTTACTAAATAGCATGTTCCACAATTCGATCTCATGGTTATTAGCTATAAGTTTAATAAATAACTAATATAACAATAACATAATACCTAATAGGTAGGTAATAAATTTTTAGTGATATCTTTAAAACTTTATATTTTTCCGTAATGTACCTATGTAAGTAATACCAATGTAACACACGCCTGATTATAATTTATTTAAGGCAATCAATTTATTCTTTATCTTAAGAACATTTATTTTATGTGATGTTATTACCTCGAATAAACAGAACTGAAAATCTCATAACTTTCGTACATTTCAGAGGGATTTGTCTAATCCGACATTCGGAAGCGATCAGTCAAAAAGGAAAATCGGGGGCATATTTAAATCGTAAACATTTACGCAAATTTCACTAAAACAATCCAGCATTTTGTGAAAAATTTACCTATTTATAAGATAATTTTTTTTTTGTTATCGTTCTATGTGCATGACATCTAAACTAAAAGACAAATTAATACATAAAGAAGCTAAGATACATCAATGAAATAGACTCACTTTTATCAACTAAATGAACAATTTATGTATTAAAACCAACACACAGGCTCTCCTGGTGGTCATTTCATGAATAGGTTGGGGGAAAAGAAGGAAGCAAGAAAACAAAACTGGCTTTCCGACATTGCATAACTACAATACAATACAATACAAAACTCTTTATTGCACACCAGAATAAAATGCACATGTACATAACAACTACAATGGATAGCATACAATAGGCGATCTTATCGCTAAAAAGCGATCTCTTCCAGATAACCCAAAGTGGAAAACTTATCTAAGTTGACAAATAAATTGCTGGTAGAGGTGTACAAGCACAGCTATCATAAGTATGATGTTCATGAGGTCTGCGAAACTAACATAATGCGAAGAGAGGGAAGGATAGAGTAAGATCACAGATCAGTAACTCATATAATATAACCTTTTACGATTAATTGTAAAACGAAAATGTGACGACCCTATAGCCTAGTTGGTAGCGACCTTGCCTGCGAAGCGAGGGGTCCCGGGTTCGATTCCCGGCCAGGGCAAATATTTATGTGACAGATAAATATTTGTACCTACTCGGGTCATGGGTGTGTCGTCATTCCACCAGCGATACAAGTAAAAACCTACTGCGGGTGTGTGAGTGTGTAAGAGTTTATTTATTTTATTAGTTATAGCTTGCAGAAAAATTTGCTTGCATGTGACTACCGCCGGGACCAAACTACGCTCACCCACGTTTTACCCAGAGACCTTCACTAGGATGAACAGCATCTAGCGCCTACAATATATTATAATTATTTAGCAGGGGAAGTTGGTTGTTGGTTGGCTTACCTTTATAGACGAAAACTGATCAATACGAGACATAAGTATTATATATTACTACAATTACTATGATAGAATGTTTCAGAAGCACATTACTACGATAGAATTTTGTTACCGCTTGCTTCTAAACTCTTTCGTATGTAACAGCATTACTTAAAATCATAAAATATTTATTGAAAGTGTTCTTGAACAAATTCATTGCAATATAACTACCAATTTGAGATGAACTAAGTATCTGTTCACATAAAGGCAATAAAAATACACTATAATATCTACTCGTATAAATTTGGAAAACTTGCAGTAAATTTGAAACCAACCAACAGAATCACATAAATTGAAAACGCAATGAATATATTGATTTTACACCAGATGTATTGTTATACTTCTACTTACCCAGATGTGTAAATCTAGTAACAATCTTGCTTCAACAATAAGTATCAGTGATGATAATAATATAAAGCATTGTTAAGAGTAGATATACCTTCTTACTTTTGCCCACACTAAAATATTTACTTAAGAGAAGAATTAAGCTGGAAGAGATTTCTGATAGAAATAAGCAGTACCTTTGTACAAATTTTCTATTATTAAGTCTCACATATTGTATTTGTGTACAAAAATTGTTAAATAAATAAATAAATAAGTTGCTGATATCCACTGGGAACTTCCTGTTCGTTTGTCGGTTATTTACATATTAAGTAAAATATTGTTTTTTAATATTGTTTTTAAGTGTAATAAAGCTTTTATATTGTTTTTAAAATGTTCAAACGTAATTATGCCCACACAGGACTAGAAAAGACGACGACCCACGCAAAGATCTCAACCCACTGCCTTCTCAAGTCGTAGGAAGCGATAAGAAGCAAAGACTAGGTACATTATTATACTGAAGAAGGAAAGACACGCCTACAGCTATAACTGGTGTTAATAATTGAATTTCAAAATTCTATGTATTTTAGTCACATCTCATAAGTATTACCATCTGGAAATAGCAAAAGCCCTCAGAAATCCTGACGTGAAGCATTGATCTACATATTTTATCTTATCACTCGCCAACATTAAAATATTTCTTATGATACTAAAGACCCTCAAATACTTAAATCCTCGCGGACGAGAAAAATAAACGAGAAATGGCTCTTAATAAAATAAACATAACCGAGACCCCTATCAACCAACATTGATAAATTTTATCAATTTGAATGACCACGAAAATGTACCAATTTTAAATTTATTTTCGTTAGGCGGTAATAAAAACAATTTAAGAATTGGTCATACAATTTTATCCAAACATAAAATTTTTATGACCCTAGTTCTTATTAATTTCTATAACTTTCTAGGCGAAGCAATTAATAGAGGAAAGAAGAATATTACAGTGGAAAACGTACGACATACATATGAATCAAAGTTACGAGATGGTGGAAACAGATATTTAGATTAAAAAAATATATCGTAATATTATTAGCTTAAGCATTCCTAAAAGATAACAATCTACCGCTCTGATAAGTAAAATAAATTGCTCCTTGCTTCATAAATAATTAATTTTATGGTTGCCTTACCCTTCCTGCACGAAGTGGTGGTTGTCGATGACTAATGGACGAGCTTAATTTTTATTCAATTTTATCATAATTATAAGTTGCTGTGACATAATACTGCCCTGATGCTATCCCTATTTCATCTTTATTTCTCCATAGGGAAAACACTTTACAAAGTTTCGACTGTTGAAGTATAATGTCATAGAATCTGTTTTGTAGATGTCTGCATCTCGAACAAAATGTGTGTCCCGCCGGGAGGTTCTGTTTTCAAAATTGAGCCCCGGTTCTCCTTTCAAAATCGAAGCAGACCAAATGCATTAAGAAAATGCGTGAAACTAAACTACTTTTTTATGAGCTTCATAATCTTAAGATATTTGTGTGTGTGAGATTCTTTCCCGAAAAAGAAATAAGTATCTAACTGTTGAATCACCACAAAAATCACATACATATCGAATTACGGAATTCAGAAAGTTAGTGGAAAAATTATTAAAAGAATATTCGTGAAGTTGTCTTTGTCCCTACATTTCTAATGGCGAAAATATAAGGGGACGGTTCGGAGGTGCTCCAGTTTAACGAGTGCCACTTAAAGGAAGTAAAGAAATGCTGCCTCATGCCCTGTTTCAAATGGAGTCAAGAATCTGATACAACATAAGTACACATAAGTAAATGTCGGACGAAATGTATACCTAAATAGTTACTTATAAGTATAACACGTTTTCCTTCAGTTAAGCTGTAATAAAGACCGGTTTGAATATTTTACCCAGGTTTTACCGCATCTATCTTGTGGTTTTACTTACATACGAGTAACTTGAGTTGGAAACCTGCTCAAATTATTTGCATGTAGGAAATTACCAGTTGCTTTGATAAAGAAAACAAGACGATCCTTTAACTGTTATCTGTACATCCTGAAGTTTGACTGTTAGAGAATGCTACGTTTATGTCCGCCCTTTGGGGTTCAATATAGATTAAATAAATAAATAATAAATTGTCCACGGCACCCACGATACAGGTAATCCAAATTGGGCTGTGAGTGTGAAGCATTATTATTATTTTTATTACTTTCTGCTTTTATATAATATATTTAAGTTTTTACCTGCTTTATGTATTTTAGGATTTGTGAGGTTCTGGCGTTTCCGGGCATAACCATAGAACTAATGGTACCGTGGCTTGAAGACTAATTGTTACTGCTACCACAAATTAACCTTCTCCCGTTACATTCTAGTTTGTATTGTATTGTATAAAAGCTAATCGTGAGGACTTTTTGGTTCTTTATGTTACGTATATAATGTATTATGTTTGTATAAGTAGCTAGGTACTTAACACAAATTAACATTAAAAGTTAAAACCAAATAAATGGCAAATAAAAGTTTCACTTTAAAAAATAAATACATAAAATACATAAAAAATAAATAAAATAAATATTAACTTTATGATTTCAATGAATTTAATAATAATAATAATAATTAAAACTATTATAATTAATTACACTGGTCAACAAAAAAACAACTTTTGCAAACCCATGAAAGGAATTCAACTGATTTTAAGAGAACATTAAAAAACGTTTACAGTGGTAATAATTTTATGTCTTAGTTAGCTCGGGTTTTTGGTGGATATCAATAGAAAGACTTGCATCTCAGTTAAAAGTTTACTTATATTCATATATTTTTTTATGTTAAAAATGTAAAGTTGAACTACTTTTTCTTTTATAATCGAGATCTACAGCTTCTCTTCTTAACGTACAACAATAGTTTGCTAGCATAGCAGGGCTCCACTTTCCCTGATAACGCTGTTCTATGTCTGCTATATCCTGGTGGAAACGCTCACCGTGCTCATCAATAACGTCTCCCACACATTGAGGTAAAAAATTTAAAAGTGAGTCTAGAATATGTATTTTGAGAGACATTTTACAGTCAACAACGCGCAAATCTTCAATTACATCTTTTACAAGTGTTTTATAGTTCTGAACTCTCACATTTCCGAGATATTACTAAAAACGTGTACCATGGATTTCCAAGCCTTGCTCTCTTCTTTATTCAACTTACTATAAAAAGTATTGTCATTTATCAACTTTCTAATAGTGAATGGAGTATATTTTCTGATCCTGGAGTGAAACTTTTCCTGGGTGGCCAAACTTTTCTGACGTAATGATTTTCTTTATTGCGACTACTCCAAAGACCCAAAAAACAACAGTATTTAGTGTAACCTTGTTGGATGCCCAAAAGTATATCTTTAAAATCTGCGCAGATCTTCGAAGAATATTTTTCATACTTTATCTCCTCAAGTACAAGCCTCAGATTTTCGTAGGTTTCTTTCAAAGAAACTGCATGACCCACAGGAATAGAAGGGTCTTTATTAATAACCTAATTAATAATAACAAATTAATAAAGTAATAGTACTGATTTTAGAATAATCTAAAACTTCATCGACAGCCAGATATTCAATCCCTCAAATTACCACAACTCGAACATACCACATGCGGAACCCACGGTTTATCTTGATTTTTAACTGCGCGGTATAGTTCGTATGCCCGAAAATTCGCGGAGTTAATTTTTCACTTTTCTCTTTTACAGTAAAATTACAGCACAAGTAACAAAAAATATCTGGATTACTTCTACAACTGCGAGGCATTATAATGATAAAACACTAGATATAAATCGATGTAAATAAAAACAAACACGCAGAACTCTATTATAAAGCTAAAAATTCACTTAATATAAAATACGCTATTGAAACTATTTGTTAGCTACAGATTTAACACTGTACAATTTGTTTCTGTATATCATATTCGTTACATATAAGACGTAAGAACAAAAAAGAACATGTTCGTGGTTACGCGCGGCGATAACACCCAATACATGTTACAACAAGCACACCATGAGCATAACTCTGAAAGTCGAACTAAGCCAGCTGTGAAACGTCTATGGTTGATGAATAGTCACCGCGTACTTCTTGATATTACAACTCATTATCACTGGGCAAAAACCTTGTTGACCAGTGTTAATTAAGATAATAGAGGGCACAATTATTGATTCTCATAAATATAGTCCCCTGTTCAATTTGAATTTAAATAAGAAGTTAAAATATAATTTGGTACATATTATTAAAAATAATAACAGTAAAAAGGTAAGAATTAAAGAAATTCTGTTTTTTCCCACCCGTGGGTTATTTGAAAGATAGATATTCGCATAAAAGATGGCATAGAAAAACTTTAATTTGTGTAGAATCATTTCAAAATACAGGTCAAGTAGTTCTGGTTTATGATGGTTGAGTGCAGTGTGTATTTACACTTGAGTATATGGCCGAAGTGAGTGCGTATGAATCGCTTTGAATTAACATCATTACAGAAGATTTCATAAGTGTAAACTGGGAAATTAACTAAAAAATACGAGAATATTTCATCGTCATCTCAACTCATTATTGTCTTTTGGTCCCTTCTCACATTCTGAGCGGTAAATGCCGTCGTCCACAAGAGGCACCAGGAAGATCAAGTGCGAAATATAGTGCTATTGTCACACAGGCCAGACTGAAAATCGGTGTCGTCTCGTACGACTTAAGCCGAGTCTGGACCATTTCGAAGGCCTTGGTGCAGCGCAGACAACATTTGTTACTGTTTTTTCTTTTTTTTTAAGATTTGGGGTCTTATGGGCTTGTTCATAAAAGTTTAATAACTTTTTTTATGGGTGATGGTTGTATTTTTATACGTTTTGTCGTTTTCATAAGTAAAAGACTAAAAATTCCTTTATCTTTGCTTGTTTTTGTGAATAAGGGAGTGAGACTCTTGGATTTTATTGTTTGTGCTTTGCTCCTTCGAATAAATGCTTTTTCTTTCTTCTTTCTTTCTTCAAATACAATACTTTTCTCACCTGTGAATGTTTTATGAAATCAAATGTTTTATCAGCTTCATCGATTTAATAAATAAAATATTGTGGTTTAGAAACGCATTATTTGTGGAGCTTGAAATATGCACCAAAAACTTTAATTTTCTATTTAGTCAGCCAGTAAGCACCGAGTGACATTTTTAACTGTACAATAGTGAAATACATAATATAAATATAGGTGAGAGTATAGACAATCTAACTAATGGTGAACGCACATTTATTGCTGATTTATTGCCGTCCGCGCCGTCCGCATCGCATTTGTATGAAATCATATGAGAGCCCGATGCGGATGACATATGCGTCGGCATATGTCATTCGCATCGTCCGCACGTATTTCTGAAAATTCGGAAGGTATCCGAAATGCCGATAGTATTGCCATGCCAGTAAACTAATCCTGTGAGGAGATCTCGCCTTCGTGTTTATGCCTATACATCATTGTTTTCGGACATTCGACAATAATACACATATAATGGCCAATACTTGACGATTGATAGCAAACTATACCTATACACGGAAATAAATTGACACAGAACTAGTGGGATTTTTTCCTACTAGTACTGTCAACAGGACTACTCAACAAGACGACTGGGAATAAACGAATGACATCGCACCGTTTTACACTAGAGGGTGGGGAAAAATGCAAAAATTGTTGGCAATACTAAAATTTGCGTACGGCAAATCCGGACATATGTGCGAGGCTATCGGTATACGGAGCGTCCGGCGCGGACGATGCCGATATAATATGTGCGTTCACCATTAAGCCACATATGCGATAAAAATATTGCCATTTTTGACATGTCTTCATGCACCTACTTATGACGTGTTTATAACCCATACCCTCTATCCCCCTGGCATTATACGAGGAAACTAGAGCCCTGCTGTTAGGACATTTAACTCAAACCTCAAACTCGATTGAAATACCCAATTTCACCTCAAATTATTTGGATTGAATCTATTAAAAATAAGCAAAGCAAAGCAAAGCAACAACCCATAATTGTCCCACTGCTGGGCTCGGGGTCTCCTCTCACAATCTGAGGGGATACAGGCCATAGACTACCACGCTGGCCAAGTGCGGATTGGTAGACTTCACACACCTTTGAGAACATTATGGAGAACTCTCAGGTGTGCAGGTTTCCTCACGATGTTTTCCTTCACCGAAGCAAGTGATAATTAACTTGTAATACGCACATAATATTTGAAAATTAGAGGTGCGTGCCAGGATTTGAACCCGGGCCCCCGCGTTCGGGAGACCAACGTTCTAACCACTAGGCTATCAGGCTATCATTAAAAATATATTCTACGAAAACATGTAAAATATTGTGGTAATAATATCTCATGACATTAACATGTTCAAGTACCTCGTACCTATTGATCATAGGATTAATAAATAATGACCTGTCATTATTTGTCCTTGTTACTCAAAGCTTAGCCATGGAAGATATAAAAAGACTATCATTTGTGAAGGACACATGAATACATATTTAATTACAACAATTTTATTTAGCTCTTGAAAGTGATAGAATAGTTATTTGAAACCGAAAATCGTATGAGTTAAATCGTATGAGTAAAATAATTGTACTTATTTGCCAAAGAAAATCTTAATTTAGTATAAAAACTTTTAAATAAAAAGTCGAACCGCCTTGAAACTTGAAAAAGTGAAAAATCTGAACTTACTACTTATTCATGTACTTAAAGTATTACTATATACACTATCTATTGAAATATTGTAAGACGGTGCCAAGCCCGATATAAAATATTGAAGGCGGTTCTACTTTTTAGGGTTCCGTACGAAAAAACGAAAAACGGAACCCTTATGATTACTCGTGCGTCTGGGCGACCGCCGTTCACAGCCAATTTACTATGAAACTACTGGACGAATTTAAATTTGGTACTCATCATTGAAGTATTATTACTAGCGTATAGAACCGACACCACGAACACCATGTATGTCCCAATGCATTGGCGCCACGTGGCTTCAATCTTCAATGGATTCGTTCGATTTTGAAAGGAGAACCGGGGCTCAGTTTTGAAAATCGAACCACCCGGGCGGGACACACATTTTGTTCGAGATGTCTATTCTATGACATTATACTTCAATGGTACTCATGTACTTTTTGTAACCCAAAGACGATTGTACAAAGACTAAATTAAAAAAAAAATTAACAAAATCAAAATTAAACAAAAACTGTTTTGGCGGAGAACTCGGTGAACATACATGAAGAAAAAAAAATATACCGTGGAAAATAGAACCTCCTCCTTTTTTGAAGTCGGTTAAAAATAATATTTGAACCGTTTTCCTTCCCATAACATTTGTAAGTTGGTAGGGTAAGAAAAGGGTTCTTCTATGGCAGGGACATGCTTTTACTGTTCTCAAGGGCATTACAGTGAAGCCAACCAACTCTTTTTATTTTTGTTTTGCATTAGGTACATTCTATATGTACATACTCGTAATATAACGAATCAATGCTTTTTGTATTTAAAATTAGACCGAAAATCATACTTAATTGCAAACGCTTAGTGAATATTTAAAAGTTGCTTTTTATTATTTTCTAACATTTAATTCTGTTGCCTGTGTGTAAAATATAAAATCACTGCTATGTTGAACATGTTTTTTATTACCGGAACAGCCATTCCGAGGAATTTTATTATTATTACGCGCTGTCCATAAGAAATAACTGTGCAAGTTGTACCATTACGGGAACACCTAAAGTGAAAATCGGGAAACAGGAGAAACACCGAAATCTAAATTATAAATGAGTCTCGCAAATGGGTCGAGTCGATGTGTGTACAGTTGGAAGATAAGTATTTGAAACATGCGGGTAAATTTTGGGTGTAGGTATACCTGATCTTATAATTGCCCCCTACTAACGCTCCAACTCAGAGTCACTAACGGTTACTTATATCGCGCCTTAGTACAGAATTTGTATGGTGATTCTTTAGTTGGGGCGTTAGTGTGCGTGTGGAACTATGCATGCAGTTCCTAGTTAGTTAGTTTCCCTCCTCCTAAAGCTAGCCAGACATGATCAAGTTTACTTGTCAAGTTTACAGCGGACTTGATGCGGCATCCGGTTTGAATGAGATACTCTACATAGCAAGATAGCCATACACCGTCACGTTTACTGGATGCCGCATCAAGTCCACTGCAAACTTCACAAGTATACTTGATCATGTATGGCCAGCTTTAAACCAACTGTTAAATGAATTAATGCGTGTCCGGTATCAACCAATCCTACTGCTTCGTCATCGTCTTCTTCAACAGGTATAGGTAAGTCGATGACCTCCTTGATACCCATGTGCAAACGACGATAACAACTTACCCAATGACTGGACAACGTCTGCTAATAACTGCTACGAAAAGGATTTTATTTAGAATATTTCATTTATACTCAATAGATACTTTGTGTCCTCATAGACAGTACTGAATTATGAAATTAAACTTTTTGACAATGCTTGCGAAACAGTCTTCACAGGTTCTGGATCATTTAGAATTAAGTAGATATAATTTGCAATGAAATGTAACTAACTTATAAAATATTACTTTTCACTGATTACATGAGGTTGATAAAAACTGAATAAGCAACTCTATCTGCGTCTGAGCATTCATCATCATTCGTTTCATAAGTCCACTGCTGGGCATAGTCTTTCCTTATCTTGCTCTATTCTAGATAATGTCCTGAGCCTTCTGTTGTCCGTCCAAGGTGAGGTTGAAAGAATAGCCTCCTAAATGTGATATTTATGATTCCTCTATTCTTCCTCAACGGTTATCGATCCTTGGAGCTGTGTGGCCCGCCTATAATCAAGCCATGACATAAGATAAAATTTAAATTATTATTTTTGCCTGCCCAATGGAGTTGCCCGTTTGTCCCCTGACTATGACTTCCTAAATTAATATACATATACAATAGTATCATACACAACTCCTCAAGATCATCATAGTTTGTTTACCAAAAATTATTCTGTTGCTTCCCCTGTCGCTTTCGGACCTCAACTCGTGAATCACCGGGGATGTCATACATTATACATTATCCGCACACCGACCACGTACCGCACATCTCTTTCGCACGCGCATTGTATAACTATACGGTACGATTTTCTCGGTTTTCCAAATATACTTATATTTATAGAGGACCGCATCGCTATTCTTTAATTTACAATGTCATTGTACTCCCTCGGTACGTTCGTTTTACGACCCTTAGTTCTCTTATGTGTCAGGCTGATTAAGGTAATTCCAAAACAAAAAGTGGTTCAGTTAATTATGAGTTAATTTAATATCCGAACGCTGTCAAATATCTTAATTCTTTGAAATTTTTTTAAATATATGAAAATTTTGTACTGAGTAAAGGAATAGATCGATTTACATTCTTCTTTGTGTGTCATTTGTGTAGTTTTGATATCTCCGTATGTCCAGTTACGGTGACTTTGATTGGTTAATATCGACGCTTGAAAGGAAAAATTGACTAAGCGACATTGAGTTAACTTTACAGGAGAGCAGTTTAAAGTTGAATTTTCAGAAAAGTCTTGTATAAGTCACAATATAGATGATAAAATAAGGATTCCAAAACAGTAAGAATAACGTTGGTAGGAGGATTACAAAAAATATATGATTTTTTTAAATACCAACTTTAAACTGCTCTCCTCTAAAGTTGGCTCAGTGACACAGTCAATTTTTCCTTTCAAGCGTCGATATCATAAAAACTTAAAATCTGCTTCAAAAATAATTAAAATTTAGACTGCATTTTAATCACTAGATATTGCCATAGAATTTTAAAATTTCATTAAAATTAGTTTAAATTTGTAGAATAACATTAGCCTTAATTTGTTTAGGCCATGTAGATTGTAGACGGTGCCACAGTTTCGCGTGACAAATAAGCAAATTTCATGCCGTGGAAATAACCCACCGCCATTATAAAATATTCTGTTATCGCTTGATAACATCTTTGACAAATACTTCGAACGAATACATAATTTTCTATAATTATCACTATTTTATCGTCTTACGGAAGTTAATCGTTATAAAACTGCTTCACAAAGGTTCATGAACTATGTCGACCTCAGGAAGTGTAGCATAAGGATTGTAGTTGTTTACTTACTTTTTTTGATTTGGTAACCAAAACTGAGCATAATATACGCAATTATTTGTGTTTGCTAATTGAAAATCAATATATCCTAAATTCCTATGGTTTATGTAAGGTAAAGTACCTATGTAGATACATTTCAAGTGTACCAGATCAATAACAATTTAAAATCCCAAATGCCTACTTTATAAGACCTAAAAAGTCACTGCAAATAATAAACCAGTAGCTAAACAAAGTATACAGTGCAATGTTTTCAGTCGACAATAAGCAGACACGATACTTTTAGTTCAAGTTCAATTTAGCAAATTATAAAATGATTAAAACATTGATTGACGGACGTACCGTTACGTACCAAGTGAAAAGTTGCATACTAGCGGTAAGTCGTAAAGCGTGCAAATCATAAAGCCTGTGGGAATGGCTTATGGCACGCGAGGAAGATACGAGGTTTTTCACGTAGTGCCGCCGTTTCGTTAGATTGCACATTATATTTCACCTCCATTTTGCCTTATTCACGTAGAGCCAGCATTGACACTAAAATGTTGGCGGCCGTAATGATATCCGGGACATTGTGACACCGCCTTCGATTAGCGAACGTTCCGTTTTACGTTTAGGTATAAAATATATACCTATATCTATCTAATCCCTATGTATTTAAATAATTATGTTTCTGGTGATTTTAAATAGGTATATTAAAATCATACATTATTAAAAAATAAAGTTTATTTGGTTTGTGAATTTGTCTACCCATAAAGAGTCCCCGATCGAATCCTGCATGCACGGCATGCACCTTCAATTTTATTTTAAATTTAGGTACATGCGTATAAGTAATGAATATCACTTGCTACGGAGAAGGCACAAACAGCGTGAGAAAAACTTGGGTATCACGTTCTCGAAGATGAAGTCTTCAATCCACACTTCGCTTAAAGGGAACAATTGTCATTTTATCACAAGAAACCTTATTCAAGCAAAATAATGGGGTGGCGTCGACTTTATTCGCCTTAATTCACCCAGGTTATTCATTTATGCACTTAGGTGAATTAATTCCACCGATCGAGGTGAATAAAGTATTGATGACAGACAGTATGTAGATTAGCAGAGCTTACAACAATTACAGTATAAATTAAACCAAATCAAACAAGTTTAAGCCATACGATATCTTAAGCTACGATTACATATTGAAAATATGAAACCCAGAAGTCGCGAACCTTAACTATTCACAAACTACTACACCGTTATTTCTAAGTTAAGTGAACGGGTTTTTTATTCTGGAGTAAACGATTGTTCTATTGTGATACAAAGCGGCAGGTCAAGGCAATTTGTGGAAAACTAGTGTCGGATCGTAAATATGTGGGCTAAGGATATAGGTATAATATTCAAACAAAGAATGACGGTTTCTGCGAATGACTATTATATAGGTATAATACTACTAATATTATAATTATGTGTGAAAGTAAGTGAGGATGTTGTTACTCTTTGACGCAAACACCCCTGAACGAATCTTAATTATGAAATATCTTAATTATATAAATTGGTCCAGCGGTTGAAAGATATAAATATGAAGTAATAAAGAATATTACATGCGTGTATGGGCATTTTCGCCAAAAAGTGTAAACAATGTAAATTATTGAAAAAAAATTTTTTGTTGAAATTTTGACCATTTTTTGAATTGTACTGTATTGTTATGTTATTTTCTTGCCAGAAAATATAATAAGGCGCTGAAATACTTACTGAAATTAAAATTACAGGACATTTTCTGCGAGGCGGAACTATAAATCGTTCCATTCGGTGACCAAATACGAATGACAATATAAATAAATTTAAACACAGTTTTGGTAAAATTAGTATTTCATTAGGTTTATTAGGGATACAGGAATATATTAGTTAAAAAAACCAGTAAAATCAACATTAAAACTAGTTTTAGCATGTCATTTACCTACATCCCATTACTATGTGGTCATTTTATTTTCTATTTTTGTCTTTTAAAAGCAAAAACACCAAACATTCTGAATCTTGGTATTTTAAAAGGGAAAACAAAAGTATTTTTTAATTTTATAAAATAAAAAAAAATAATTTTTTTGGAAAAGTAATTAACAATAGGATATTTTATTTTTCCTTTTTTTGGGGACAGTCACGGAAGAGAAAGATCGAAATAACGGAATGGAAAGTAAGGTTTTAGACACACATAGTCTTAAACATAACTTAGTATTAGTATTTTAAACCACTAGGCAATCAAAAAATTAAATTTATTATATATTAAAACTATATTAAACTTACTTATTAAATAAGTAAATTTCTATTAATAACAATGGGTGTACTTCCTTTTAGCTCATACCACCGATTGATCTGAACTGTGGTATCATAGACAAAACACCCGCCTGCATATTTAATTTTCAAGGTCACTTTGGAAAAAAACATGATTTTTAGTTTTTCACGTTTATTTTGCAAAGTATTGATTTTACAGAAAAATATTTCCTACAAAAGTTGAAGCCCATTAAGAGATTGACATTTTATGTCCAGTACATTTTTCTTGGGAGCCTGTGGTTTGAAAGAAAAATGCAAAATTCGTTCCGCATAATGTCTAAACATGTATCAGCATGTTTAAATACATAGGTATACCAAAATTCAGGTCAATCGGAGGTATGGGTTAAAAGGAAGTTTATCAGTAGTAATACCTATTGATAAGATTATCCTTATTTAAAGTCTTATAACCAAGTGGGCCGGCATCTGTCGCCTTTTGTGACACCCTCGTATGTCAACATGGAATTGGTATTTGTCACCCCAATTTAAGCGTTGTAAAAGCCACCCCAATACAGTTAAATTTACGTAAAAAAAGAACACTAAAACAAAAATAAAACTATTTTTATAAATAAATTTCTGAATTTAACTTTTGCCGCAATAAAATAGTTCATATAATAATCTGACAGCATTTAGAACAAACAATAATATAACTCAATAAAAAATATTTTAAGTAGTTTCTCAACCCAATTGCCACAGTGTACCATCAACTTTATCCACTCCATTCCGCTACTTTTGCCTTCCACATAATACGTTACCACGAGTATAGTCTCGGAACGGAAGTAACGGATTCCCAAACAGAATATTCAAATTGAAATTTTGATTAAATTTAATTATATATACTAGGAAAATGTTTACAAATATGTTTCGTTAAAATATTAGCTTTTAGATACAATAATTTTCATAAAAATATATTTCCATTTACCCTGACAAATCAGCAGTTTCAGAAGGGAACTTTAAAATTGCTACGAAGTCGATTCAACTTTATTTATTTAATTCCTGAAAAACTAGTGAAAAAACACTGACATAACCGTGCACAGATTGTCATGGGATTATTCAAAAATGATTTGCCATACGTAATATTTATCAGTTTTCATCGTAGAATTTACAAAAAATATAAAACCACGGTAACGGATTGTGGAATTCCACCCGAACCCTTTTTTGAAATTTATTTTGAACTCTGTTTTCAGCCAATTTTCAGTCCAAAACAGATTAAAAATTAACCTTTTTACAGTGTTGACAAACAGATAATGTTATTTAGCCTCAAATTTGAACGATTCTGATCAAACAAAACATGTTTTATCGCATGTTTTGTAGTCGAACGCTGCAGGGGACATCGCAAAAACGATGGTCTTATTTTGTTAAATTATTAATTAAAATTATATAAGGCAATAATTACAACTTTTGTTGGTGTTACCGTAAAGTTTATTAAACAGGTAAACAAAATAAAATTAAGATTTTATCTTTTTCACATTATAATTAAGAAAATTCGAAGTATGAAGTCAGGGGACACGGTAAAAACGCAATTTACAATTTTTGGCGAAAATGCCCGTATACAGACAAGATACACGCGAAAAACATTAAGCCTACCCTTCATGGCAGTCAGGTAAAAATAGTTTTGTAATAAAACATGTAGGTATGATCTTTATTTATTTATTTATTTATTACATTTATACAAAGAAAAATATTCAAAAACCCAATAAATTAATACTTTTTAATATGTATTAAGTAAAACACCAAACATTAAAGTTAAGAAAAACATTAAAGTGATCAAAATAAAACTGAAAATTAATTTTAAACTTTACGTTCAAACTTTACGTACAATCAACAAAATAATAATTATTTTCTTCTTTGAAACATGGAAAAATGAAGTTCATACGCATGGCAACATTTCAACGTTACACTGCATAGAAATTTTTTATTCTTATTTAATTTCATTTATCTAAAAATACTGGATGGAAATGATTAATTAGCTGTAAAGTGTAACGACGCGTAATTTTCTTATAAATTACTCGTGACTGACTGTTTACGCGCCTAGTTCTATTTGACAATCACATAGCTTTAAATAGTTCTAAATAGCTTCTAATAGCTATCTTTTTACATAAACACTTCGTTTTAATTGGGGGATGCACCAAAGATTCCTCATTTGTCAAATTATCATATTAAGTAGTTGGAGGGAACAGAAATATGGTGAAACTGTAATTTTTTTCTTTTTAATTAAGAATCCTAATGCTGGGGTATGTGTATGAATGTGTCAGGACATTTATTATTATTTTTTGTTGTATCCAGCTCGCGGTCACATGGAAGTCCGAGTGGAGCTTCAGATGGAGCGCTGGGCGGCGCGCGGGGGCTCCGTGCGACTCCGCTGCGCTCACGACGTTCCACCACACCTACTGGATAAAGTCGTCTTCCTCCGCCATGGCACCAAGATCTTCCAGTACATCAGAGATAGAAAACCACCCTACAGAAACTTTACCACCCCTGGAGCTGTACTCAACGTAAGTATTTCACACAATCCTATTTATCTCGCAATTACGTAAGCTCCAACCAAACCAAAGTTTCAACCCACCCCACTTCCAAAACGCTTAACGACTGTTAGGAACTGCCATGGGGTTACCGACGGTTGTTAAGTCATTTACATAAATTACGATGACTTCGGGAAATCAGATGAGCAGTTTTGCCAACTTAGTAATTAAAAATTTCTTAAATTGATCCCGGTTGGGTACCTTGCACATTGTTGAAATTTTTAAAGGTACCTACTTAACCTCATATTATTATAATTAATTTTAACGAATACTTCCATAATTCACAACTTATTGTGTTTGGATTTTAAAAATGCAATTTTACTAAAACAAACGTGACTATAATAATATCTAAAAATTTTATACAAACATTGCTATAGTCAATGAACTAAGTATATTCGTTCACTGGCTATAGTCTTAATTTTATTACCACCGGCGTCAATTATAAAGGAGAACTACTTTTAATGTCATTAAAGTAATGTAAGTTATTCGAGACTAACTAGTTTAACGACACAGAGAATTCTAGTTTGGGAGCTTGTGACCCAAAAATCTGTACAAGAATAATTTTCATTTTAGCAAAATGAGAACATCTTTTTACTCACTGCCAGGAAGGGTTCTTTTTCGGGGCTGTTACCCGTGCACGCACTGCATCAAGGATGGAATTTTAAAAAGATTTCGCGAGTATATTGTATGTACGTATGTATGAATGAATGTATGTATGTGTGAATGTATGTATGTAATATTCGTTATTACCTCATTATCTTCCAAACCGCTGAACGGATTCACATAATTAAGATATCGTTAGATTCGTCTTGATAACTCAAGTAGTGTTCTTAGATAAGTGAAATAAAAAAAAATCGTAGCTGTGAGATGACATTGTTGCAATATGGGCATCAAACTAAAGAGCTCACCACAAGGATTTCAAAAAGGTATATATCATGATAGCTTTTTCGATAGCAGGCGGTTTTTTTAATTTTAAAATGTATACTAGTTTATTTTTACAAAGTGAGTTCTTCACTGCATTCTTAAGAGTTCCTTATATTTTAGTGTGCTGATGTCAATAGGTCACAAACGTGCCTCCCAATGGATATCTGTAACACCAACGCGTTCGCTTCACCGCTAGAATAGAAGCTGTAAAACGGCATATCATTGGTATTGACTCTGAAGCTGAAGTAATAAATATTTCACGTTTAATTCTAGAACGAGATTGATAGTTAGGCAGGTAAAGTTACCACCACGCACGAGAATCTACCGATTAACTAAAACTAGGTGGTAAAATGCGCTATGGGCAGAACCAGCTGCCTCCGGTGTTATTAAAAATGTTCTAGACTCAAACATTAATGAAACCCCTTGAGAAGTAAAGGTTTTAAGTTCTTCATTTCTTTTCCTCTACACCAAATGCTTCTCGTATGTAATCAGGGCTAGAGAAATCCGCATACCGGAAATTTTATCACTTCCAACGTTAGCTGAACGTGAGTAATCTGCTAAGTGCTCCCAATATTGGAAGTGCGATGTAGTTTATTTTGAATATCTTAAAAATTGTCGGAAGCTAACGCAACTAAAACACAAACGTGAAAGCTTTATACAATACAACATTTATAGGTCATGAATAAATTAATCTCTAAAACTTATTAAAACTATTTTCTATACCATTTTTCCCCCAGTGCCTCAAGCGAGGTGTTTCTGCTAAATATAATTGACTGAGGTAAAAAGAAAATTAGCTTAAAAAGAGTTTAGAATTTAGAACAATGCGAGTAAGCATTTCTAATTTTACGAGCAAAAATAAAGACTGTTCCCTTTTTAATTACTTAGTTCGTGTTTTTACAAATTAAGTTTGTTCCAAACTATCGTTCTTGCAGACAAAGTAAATAGTTTGAATTAGTTTAAAAATTTCTCGTATAAAGTAACTTTTCTCTAGTTTTTTACAAATAAATAATAATGTTGTACCATTTTAGAAGTTGCTAATAAATTGCTTTCGGTTTAAAGAACTTTATTTCCCATAAGATTTTTACATCACTTAAAATGAGAAACTTAAATACTAAACTAAGTTACGTTTTGTGTCCGGCATGCATTCTTGTGTGCGTGCGTGCCTGCGTGCGTGTGTGTGTGTGTGTGTGTTTGTGTGTGGGTGTGTGTCTTTTTGGTAGTAATCATAATTATCCTGTTATTTTAAAACCTGAAGCCGAAATTCAGGGGCGTGCCTATACCGTCAGAATAAGGCAAGCCCAGTTATGTCGTACAACCCAGGATCTCGGGATCATTGGCTCGAAAACATAGAGCACTCCTTTCCATACGTATAATATTTACCAACAAATAATACCTAGGTAACACTGAAAATTTTTAGAAAATGAAAAACGGCTTAATGTAGAAAGTTGCCAATACTTTTATTGTTTTTGGAAGTAATCTCCGTTCATCTCTACATATCGTCGCATTCGATCGAACCACTGAGAAAAGCAGTGGGCCCATTCTTCCTTAGGGGTCTCTTCTATGGCATTTTCGTACGCTTTCATCGCATCTTCAGGGCTCGTAAAGCGAATACCTCGAATTTTATCTTTAGTTTTTGAGAATAAATAAAAGTCGCAGGGCGCCAGGTCAGGACTGTATAGCGGATGACTCATTATCTCGATACCTGCCATAGTCAAATATTCAACAGTCCGTTTTGCGGAGTGCGCTGAAGCATTGTCGTGGTGAAGGAGGATCCTGCTTCGAGCGCGCTGCTATCGAATGTTTTCCAAGACAACAGGCAAACAGCGATTGACATACCAGTCTGCAGTAACTGTCCTTCCTTCTTCTAGTACAACTGTCGCGAAATGACCTTTCCGACCAAAGAATGAGGCAACCATCTTTTTTCCTTGACTTCTTCCTTTCTTTACCTTAGTTGGCCGATCCTCGAAAGGAAACACCCACTGAGCTGATTGTCTTTTGGTTTTGGGTTCGTAGCAGTATATCCAGCTTTCATCACCTATGACGATGTCAAATACAGCATTTGAGTCACCGCCGTTGAACTTATCTAACATTTGGCGACACCAGTCCATGCGAAGGTGTTTCTGGTCGTCGGTTAAAGTATGGGGAATCCATCTGGTACAAAGCTTCCTGCCGCCTAAATGTTCGTGTAATTTTTTTTGAACTTGACTCATACGAATGCCTAGGCTTGCCCGTATCTGTTGATAGGTCACTCTCTTATCTTCCTCTATCATGCGTCGCACAGCATTGATGTTATCTTCAGTAGTCGCTGTTAAAGGACGTCCCTCACGGGGATCATCATTGAGATTACTACGTCCACGCTTAAACTCGTTAAACCAATTGTAAATAGTGGCACGATATGGGGCAACATTAATAAATACTAATCGCAGCCTATCATAGCTTTGTTGTTGAGTAAGCCCACAACGAACGAGTTCCTCGCGTTAGGTTCATTTTCACATGTAACAAGAGTTTTAGATTTGCCGCCAATTCACAAAAACAAATGACAAATGAATGCAATATACTACATTAGGTTACCAAAGAGTTCTAAAATTGAAATTCAAAAAAAGTTTTCATTAGCAATGTTTCTAACTGGCCAGTTCTAAACATTTTCAGTGTGACCCACGTATGAATGTTTACAGCTGCTGAGTGATGATAGTAAAGCAATGATAGTAAGCGGGGCTTTTCGGCTTGTATGGCTGTACCACCACTGCTGAAATTATCCATCTTATTAGGTATTTCTTTTTATTAATAGTTCAACAGTAAGATCATTAATCACATTATAAAGAGTGCCATCTTGTATGATATTTTTGAAACAACTCTGAAATCACGCAAAATTTGTCAAGTGTTAAAACTCAACAAATGAGTTTCTAACAAGCCAACTTAGGGATTCATTTAAAACTTTACACCTACTCCATTTAACTACCATTGTTCAGTGCTATTTTGTTCGGACGAAGCTTAAGCGTCCAACCCTCATTAGGATCTTCAAACTGCCGGATCAATTCTGTTCTCTGCTGTGTGTGTGTGTGTGTGTGTCTTTAGCTTCGCAATGTACAACGTTGACCGAGTAATAGCCGGTTTCGAGTTAATACTCCAGGTTATAGCCCCTGGAATGGAGATAGGCCTAAGCATTGTTAACCGTATACTTACTCATGATGACACTTAAACTTAGCACGTTATATAAATAAATAAAACGCTTACACACTTATACCCCCGTAGTAGGTTTTGCCTGTGTCGCGGGTGGCTTGGAAAACACACAAGTATAAGGGTGCTTTTCCACCAGAGATGTGCTATGCAGCTATGCTGCGAAGATGTGAAATCCAATAAATATGATTGGTTCAATAAATTGATTGATTTCCACCAATGAATATGATTGGTGGATATCGAACGCATTCATAGCAACGTAACATAGCACATCTCTGGTGGAAAATCACCCTAACACATCAAAATAACACCCCGAGTACAAATATTTATCTGTCACATTTGCCCCGAACAGGCATCGAACCCGGGACCCCTCGCTTCGCAGGCAGGGTTGCTAACAATTAGGCTACACAGGGTCGTCTAACGTTTTGTTGCATAATAAAAGTTTCCGAGAACATACTTAATATACTCTCTAATGGTTGAATTAAGTTATTATTTTTAAATACAAATATTATTCGAACATTTTCACATATTTTTTAGAACTTTTTTAGAATTGATGGCAATAATATACATTTCATGGCAACGATTCTTCTCAATACTTAAACATTACATTTTTTATAATACTTCAATGAAGGTCAAGTGTTGAGCGGATATTATCAATATTTGCCACAAGAGCGCTATTGTTTAATTAAAACGTTGATAAGTCTTTACTATTTTACAGAAAAATGTAGAAACTTTATAACTTGAAGAAGTCTATACTGTTTTAAAGTAAAATTTAGACTATGTTGTGACCGAATTAATGAGTCTCAAATTATGATGCTTAAAGTTATTTACATTCCAACGTAAACTAAATTAAGCTCTTTTGATATCAAAGAGGTAGGTACATAAAACAAAAAAATCAGTAAGTACCAGTAGAGAAAAACGCCTTAAAATTATTATGTAAACGAAACCAGCCAAGGACTAGAGACACCTGATAAATATAGAGTTTTTTAGGCATTTCAGACGGCCCGACGGAAAATTAAATTACCTGCGAAAAAAAACCCATGTTTAACTCCATGAGAATCGGTTTTCATATTTAATCTCGCGGTATGAAAAATTAATGAGGAGTAAAACAAACTTAGGTCGTTACGTTATGCTATATTTATAATTCGTAACACAGAATCTAGCATTGTTAATCTTGTTATGTACATCCTATTCTGATTATGCAAAACATCATCATCATGATCATCGTTAACAACAATGCCATCTAATGATAATCTTGTTACTGATTTGACGATTGCAAATTAAATAGCGTTGTTAATGATATCACGATTGCAAACTAGATGGCGTTAAACTCCAGTCGTGCGTCAGAGCACACGGAGAAGACACACATATTTTTTATTGATTAGGCTTTTACTAATTTAATGTGCTCACCACCTTGGACACATCTCCACTTACCTTCAGGTGGGATTCAGATCAAGTATTAACTTATCTGTGTAAAAAAAATATATTATCGTATATCAACACTCATGTGATTTGTAAATCATTGGTTAGTACCAATTCACTAAATCGCTTTGGTATGGTACCTATATCTTGACATTATCTGGTTAGGTATGTCCGAATCCGAATAAATATCCCAAGTAAAGACTGGAAGTATGAATCTTCTGTCTATGGGAAATAAAACAAAGGTCATGCAATTAATAAATTAGACGAGGTTACCGGATAGCAGATATAAATCCAATCGAGTTAAAAAAACTGCACTGCAAAAGCGCATTTAATTTAATTCGGTGTGCCTTACGTTCCATTGCATGCATGTAACTCATTTACGCGAGGAGGGCGTAACAGGTTGACCTCGCTTCCAGGTCAGTCCGAGTCTGAGATTGCTGTGAAAGGCTCTCTTATTAACATCGCTTATAGGTATTCTATCTAGGGTGTCTATAGGGTTTTAGCTCTTTAAGGTTCGTCATGTCCGTCCGCCCGTAGTATAGCGCAGAAACCCTGCTAGAAAGCTGTAATTTAGCATGGATATAAATATTTATTAAAAATATAAAAAAGTGGCAGAATAAAACCTTTAAAATAAAATTAAAAAGAGGCCTTTTAAAAATATAATGGGTCTGTATATACTATTTTTCAATTCAGGCGATTTGCGAAATAGAAGATTTTTTTAGAAGATATTTTAGAAGATTTTTTAGAAGACGTTTAGTAGAAGATTGACACCCAATTAAGGCAAATTTTGCCACCGTACGAACTATCTAATAGGAAACAGATGTGAAGGATTCATAATTTTATTTGTGCCATTAACGTCATCATACAGGCCATTTAAATTTTTTTAATAAATAAACAGGGTGCCACGTTCACTGTTTTAAGACCAGTATTTCCATATACAGAAAGTGGTTGACAATTTTGGAAAATCAGAAACCAGAGCTTTACTTCAGTGGACGTACCAAAATTCTGTACATCCTGAAAAAATCCTGATTCTACTGGTTACCAACATGAAAAAGAAATTGGAAATTTTCAGTCAGAGTTACAGCGTTCTTCGTTACGTTACAGCGATCTAACGAATGTATCCACTTCTAGAGACTGAAAATAGTAATAATAATAAATCATGTCATATAGGTACGTACTTATTTTACAATATTTTATTACAATAAACATGATGTTTAAATGCAAAACAGTGAAATAATAATACACTGCTGTTCTATTTCTTTATATGAAGATGGTTTTTATAACGTTTAACCATGTGGGTCAACCTATTAATCATACCATGTTTAAACGTATTCCGCCTACAATTCAGCAAGAAGGATGTTAGTACAAAATATTGCATACTTATTAGCTTAACTGGACTGTATATATAATTATATTTTTTATTATAATATTTCTTATATTTCTAAAAATATAAGAAAGTCTTGATCATTTAAAGAATTTAGCGTAAAGGTATTTAAAGCAAAAGGATACTATGTGAATGTTTTTCTGAAAATATGTAATATTATGAGTGTTATAATTTGAATTGTCACAGTTTCCATTTTTGTTGTTTTACTGACAATGAGTTTATACTCGTATAATAAACAAAGAACGTTGTCGCAAAGTCTTGAGAAACCACATTCAAAAATCTAATTATGAGTGGTATCCACAAGTTAAGTTAAAAAATATTGAATTTTATTAGACAGATATCACAATCATTATTTGCTTATATATCACTGTACAAAGAAGGAGTTATCTTATAAGTTGATCTTATAAGTTAATCATACTCTGATAGTTATCACTGATTAGATTAGGTATATGCTGTAGCTACCTAATAGTGTTACTAATCACAGTTAGATTAATTAACCAAAGACAAAATACAAAGAATTTAAATATTTATAAACTAGGCTTTTTATGAGGCACTCAGGTAAGTATAAACTATCCATTCATCCATCCATCCATCCATCAATCAGACCTTGAAGGTCCACTGCTGGACATAGGCCTCCGCTAACTTGCACCACTCTACCGGTCCTGACCCTTCTGAATCCAGTGGATGTCCGTTTTCTTCAGTTCGTCAGTTCATCTGATCGGGGGGCGTCCTATAAGGGAGTATAAATTGGAGTTTTCCGAGACATGGGCGCCATTCGAAGAACTTCCCCAACAGTTATCAGTCCTACGAACTATGTGGCCATGCAGCCCATTGCCACTTCAGCCAGCTTATTCACCGGGATCATATCAGTTATCCTAGTTCGTCTACGGATTTCATCATTTCTGACGCGATCACGTTGAGAAATACTGAGCATAACACTCTCGATAGTTCCCTGTGCGACTTTGAGCTTATGGATTAGGCCAACAGAAAATCAACACATCTCGGAGTCGTATGACATCAATGGCAACACACACTGAACTCGAACACCTTATTTCAAACACTGAGGTAGTGTTTTGGACGACAAGATATGACTCAGTTTCCTGGATTCCTACGAGGGACATCTTTCGGAATACTATAACTAGTCGTATAAACCTGTAGCGATATTTTTAATGGCATACGCCGTCGTCTCTGTTTATAAACATGTTTATGGATTATGAAATATTGTATCAGTTAATATATTAATCCGATTAAAGTAGTTAAAGTTTCAAGATAGCGAATAAACCAGCTGTGTCCATAATGTAGTATATCTAATGTTATCTGGTCTACTACGTGTTTGTAATTATTCATCGACTTCATTACTTTTGATGGGATTATGTACACTCACCATTCAGTTGACACACTGTCAATTTTCCACCAAAGAAAATGGGCATAAAATACACAAAATACTTAATCACTACGATGAAATAATTGTACAAGTTTGAGTTGTAAGGGGCACCAGATAGCGCAACTTGCAAGTCCAAGCCAACCTCTCCTTCTTGTGGTGCACTCGGCTGGACAATGAATGAGGCTATGGAGTATGGCGGCAGAACCCTCCTGTAGAAGATCGCTGGACTATGTATTATAGGACTGACTAATAACTAACTAACCGTCCTAAAATAGGCCGTGAAATATTTATTACTTCTCAATGCTTGTTTTTGGTTAGCATTGTATAGGATAGGGTATAGGCGATGCCTTTGGACACACGGGACCACCGAATGGTCACGTTTGTTGGCTCTTTACATAGTTAAGTCATATTTGAAATGCAAAATAAAGTAAAATACCTCCAAAATTTACCTTGCTACGACTAAAATGCGTTTTTGCTTTATGTAACTGACCCTTCAGATCTTCAAACCATAAGATAAACATAAATAATTTGCTACACGTCAGGATAAGCAAGGGCTTAGCACGGACAAGCGACTGAATATACTTATATATTTACATATGTAAGTAAATCATTATTAGCTGCTTTCATGATAACAAAATATTTTTTACTATAAAGACTCATGTCCCTGCATTAAGATTCCCTGTGTCGCGGGAGGCGTTAGCACAATAATACATCATAACTCCTATGGCCCGAGAAGATACATTTATCTGTCACATAATAATCTGCCTCAGCCGAGTATCAAAACCGGGGCACCTTGCTCACCATGTGAGATCACTATCAATCGAGCTTAGTCGTTAAATTATGATCAAGTACTGAACTACGAGTATAATACTTACAATGAGTGCAAGTTTGAAATCTAAAAACGCAGATTCTTGTTCATCTTGGTGCGCCAAATAATCGTAGCTATAAGATGTATCTTTCATGAAATATTTACTAAAACAAAGATTCTTTTCCAGATCGCGCTCGCTACAGAAAACTCAATAATCCTGCAAAACTTGGATTTTGCAGCGAGCGGTACCTATTCGTGTGAGGTCTCCCTTAACACGCCCATCTACACGAAGGCGTCGAGTGAAAAACAGCTCACCGTGTTCCGTACGTTCGTTATTCCAATATTTTATGCGCGTAGGTATACTGCACCCCTGAGTAAACTCCTAACTTTAATGGTACATGGAAACTCTGAGGAAACAGGCTCAAAAATTTATCCCAACATTCGCAACGTTTAATCGTTTTGGGAACGATTCTGTTTGAAAGTATTTGCTGTAGTATTTCTGTTACAGTAGTGTGGTATTTTAGTGATTATTATTACATGATATCCTTATGAATTGAATGTTACAAGATTTGGATAAACCACCTATTTATAAACGACCCATGAACTTTCATCCAGGGAAATGGTATCCGTGAAGTAAATAAATATAGAGTATAAGTTAATATAAGGTTTTATTAGTTACCCCAAAACTGTATTACAAATATCTGTAAATTATTGCTACTTGGTCCACTGTTATAAGGCTCTAAGTTGTCTGTCACTCGTAGTTTGCTATAAACAGTACAAATTGATCTAATAGATTTATTTATTAATTACATCAGCTATCGTCGTGATTTCATCCACATTGTATGTACCTCTTGATACCTGATACTTGGTGGCTAAATGTTGAACTGGTTTTACAATGTCAACGATAACAAAAATAAATATCTTTAAACACGGTTCATTTATTCCCTACCATTGAGGAGTTCCACTCTTTATCTCCAGAACCCATCATCAGGACCTCACTGTTTTTAAGTAGGATCAACTTGACGAAATTCTCAACATAGTTAATAAAAAAGAATCATTAAGGTTGCTTCATAAACAACGAATCTACTGAAAATAAATTTTAGCTCTGATCCCTCTCTTATGTTACTCAGTAATAATGTAGCTTTTTACGGATGAAACATTTTTTGAAATCAGTCCAGGAGTTTTTGGGTGAATCCCAAAGTAATAAACAAAAAATCAAAACTTTCATATCAATTCACTTCATATTTCGTTATTTATTGATTATAAATTTTAATATTAATTCCTCTCCCTTTTTCTCTCTCTCTCCCTCTTTCGCTCCCGGTCCCTCTCCCGCTTCCTGTCCCTCTCCCTCTCCCGCACCCGGTCTCTCGCCCGCTTCCTGTCCCACTCCCTCTCCCTCTCCCGCTCCTTTTCTCTCTCCCTCTCCAGTTCTCTGTCCTTCTCCCTCTCCCGCTCGCGGTCCCTCTCCTGCTGCCTGTCCCTCTCTTTTTCCCGCTCTCGGTCCCTCTCCCACTTTCTGTCCCTCTCCCTCTCCCGCTTCCTTTCCCTCGCCCTCTCCTGCTTCTTTTCCCTCTCCCTCTTCCACTCCCGGTCCCTCTCCTGCTTCCTGTCCCTCTCCTGCTTCCTGTTCCTCTCCTGCTTCCTGTCTCTCTCCTGCTTCCTGTTCCTCTCCTGCTTCCTGTCCCTCTCCTGCTTCCTGTCCCTCTCCCTTCCTCCTCCCATCCGTAAAGTAAAGTAAAATAAAGTCCCCTATACTAAATTTTTGTTTCTCACTATAAGCTTACATATTAATTTTCAGAATAAGGAAGTTCCGGAAAACTTGCAACCCCTTTATTTACCTCTTAGGGGATGAAATTCCAAAAAAAACCTCTTACAGTTAATTTTTGATTAATTTACACATTTCTGAGTTCGATATTGACGAAGCGTCGTACAAACTTACATCCCCTGGTTAAAACTCCTTAGTGTTTTCCAAATGGTGAATTTCCAAACTGTTACAATAATTTTTTGTTACTAATTATAAGCTTTCATATAGTTTTTTACATTACTTCAGAGTTAAAAAATGACGAAATTTCTTAAATATTTACATCCCATTAGTTTTGCTCCATAGGGGATGAATTTTGACAAAACCGTGATACAGTTATTTTTTGTGTTCAACTATAAGCTTATAAGGGATGATTTTCCAAAAAAATGTGTTAAAGTTAATTTTTGTTTATTAGTATTATATAAACATACATAAAAATTTTCATATTTATAACTCTAAAACTGACGAAGTTGTTTTGTATGAAAATGATTTCCAGTGATTTCCCCTATTTTTACCTCTTAGGGGATGAATTTCCAAAAATCCGTTCTTAGCTGACGTCTCCTTAACATAAACTATCTCCCTGCCAAATTTTATCATAATCGGTTGGGTAGTTTCTGAGATTTTTAATTTAATCAGCGGTGTGGCTTTTCAGTTTTATTATAAGATATTTTGGTAAACAATCTTAGCACCACCTTTTAATGAAATAGAATTTAAATTAGTTTACAAAAATTATATTATTAATAGTGAACAGAAATTATTTTGACATTAAATAATGGCTTTGAACGCCTTTCATTTCGTATTTTATTTTGAAATAAAAAATAAGAAAAATAAAAAACCGAATATAGAATTAAACATGCGTATGTTGTGGATAGTAACATCTTTCCAGTTAAAAAAGGTCAGATCTACATTTTTGTCTTACCTTTTATTATTCCTTAGTCATAGGAATTAAAGTTTGAGACACTGCTTATAAAGTCAAAACAATATAATGAAAAACCAAAACACCGCCTTTATTACAGATGATTGACCAAATGCGATATAAAATAAAGCAAATTCCTTGCCTGATAACACCATAATTATCATAGTGACTTATAAATTATCAAGTTTAGCGTGTTTACCCAAATTTTGAATAAGTAGTATCAACGTTAAACTACCAAATATATAATTATTGGTTAATCTTTAGGTATAATACTTTTATTCCAGAAAAAGCTAATCTGAACTAACTCACTATAATTTTTAAAGTGAAGAGGACATGTATGTCCTGTGTATTGTGTAGATTGACATAATATATTTTTATCATGTGGAAAAATCACGGCATGAAGAAATATTTTTCTTACCACGTGAAAAGTCAAACAGCGACAACCCTAAAACGAATCCCAAGTGAGGTCTAGGATGAGTGAATTATTTATGTGCTTGAAAAAAGTGCTGTTAAAGTGTTTCTGTCGCTATCGATGTCGATTTATCCCATCAAAAACATAAATGTGAAATGAGAGCCAAGTTATACATTAAGAATATGCTTCTTTGTTGAGTTCACCGACAAAAGACTTGAGATCTGTATGAGATCTATGAGATCTATAATGCCAAGTTATGAGTAGAAAATCCTAAAATTTTAGTTACAAGGACATGTAATTCAAGCTCAAGATTTAACTTGGCTATTTTTTATCAACAAACCTTATTTTATAATAATCAATATCACTTTAAGTACAGTACCAAAAAACAGGAATTTAATTATTATTAATATGTAACCTAGCCTGTATGTAAAAACTGGCCAAGTTAAATAATCAAAAATTTCATAATATTATTACTTTAATGACGACTCATGACACACAAAATATAATCATTATATAAAAATGAATATATGTACGGTGTGCACACATAATTATTTATTCATTAGCATAAATTTATTATTCCTTCCGCCGCATTAACTATTCAGGGTGGACCGTCAACGTAATTAGGACTCTGTCACTGAACTATTGCACTTGCGTGGAAGCTACTCGACCTTATTGTTTTTCTTTGTGTGTACACTAGATTTATACACATATGCGCTATTAATAAAATTGTGAAGACGAAGTCTGTACATAATATTATAGTTCTGTGAATCCCAAATATTTCATTTTTTATTTTTATATACGGCTGACCCAAGCAAGAGTTTGTCAAACGGACATTATGGAAAGATTATAATACTAGAAATAATACATTGATTAATTATTGTACAAAATATTAAAATAGGGTAAAACTTAGTTTTGACGAAAATCAATAGGTACACAACTATGGTCTCCAATCTTTTACACACTTTATTGATCTGTGCTTTTACACTATAGTTTTCGTTCGGAACGAAGATAGGTTTCTGTCCATCAAAACCGAGACTGATTCTATGTATGTATTTGTAAACATTAAAGTTTTATTTTTTCCGAAAAAACTGAGAACATGTGAGTAGTATTAGGTAGTTACATAAATTATGATATAAAAGTAACATGCTGCGTGAGGAGGCTTCTCGGTGGAAATAAATGTACAGATTCAGAGTATATACCTACTTCTAAATATGTTAGGTAACCAGAGCTGAAATCTTTTCAATTATTAAAGGTACAAAGATGCAAATTAAGGGCAGATTTTAGTAATTTTAGATATCATTACATGGATTTATCGAGTCAATAAAACTTTTTGGTATTCTATTATATGTAGCTTAAAAAATACAGATAGATACAAATGTTATAAAAACGTGCGATACATATTTATTGCAGTACCACAGAAGAAATAATAGTATATATATAATTAGTAGTAGTACAAAAATAAACTATGTCTCAATTAAATTCATGTCCTGGCCCTCTTGGCTTACACATCGATTTTGTAATTAGCTACAAATTCTTGTGTATTTTATATCGATTTTTGCCGATTTGCCGATGCCAGCTTGATAGAGCTTGATTTTATCAATACGTCAATTGTACTTAAAAAAATTACTTTATTTTCCGACACACGTCAAAACGGCCATCATAGCGTGCCACAAGTATAAATATAAAGAATCCGACTAAAATATTGAAAAAGAAAAACAAACGACGGTCATACCAAAGAAAATAGATCCAATTCAAAAATCGGCAGGAGGTATCAATTTCCAGCGTAAAAATGTTTTCAGAAACAACGGCGGTGTAAAGTGTATTCCATTGCGGAGGAAACGTTGCAATGGTTTATTTCTTTGTTCGGATCATTTATCAAGCCCGGGTCGAGTAACAAATATTGTGGCTCCTTTTTATTGAGAAGAATACGTTTTCGAAAATTCGTTTTCCCAAACCCGCTGGCCTTGTAGAACGAAGGTACGTATGTAGGTATATCATACCATCTAACGATACGTATAATAGGTGTTTCCGACTGTGCTCTCAGATAAACGTAATATAACCACTGTTATCCTCTTTCAGGAGAATTTAATATTTGCACGTGGGTTGGGTGAGAATGTTATTATTTTTCGCATTATCATGACATATTTATTAAAGTCACATTATATGTAGTACCTACTTACTATTATAGCTAAGTATCTTCGTATACGGCGAACAAAACTTTAGTTGTAGAGAGTGCAAATACGTGTTACCTATTTTTATTTTATTTCCTGCCCTATTGCTTCAACTTCAACTTCATCAAAATTCTATACGATATTTATGATAAGTAGGTCTGTTCTACCAAGTTTTGTGAATCTCGTGTTATGAATTTAGTGGTGCCCAATTAGGATTCATAATTTGCTGTCGATATCTGTGTGTATTTGTTGCGAAGAATATTAATTATCTGATAAGTTAAGATTATTAGATATTTTATTACCAACATAAAAAAATACTGTGCCCTTTGTTACTTAACCTAAATTTAGATACCTTACTTTTTAGGGTTAGGAACCCATATAGTTTTGTCAAGCAGTCTAGGTCAGAAACCTTTTTAATCTAGTAGAAAACTGTAATTTGGTATGGGTATATATCGACACCTGTATCGAAAAAGGTTGTAACTTAAGTTAGGTACGTCCAAATTGAGTTATCACCACAGGCGTATAGTTCTTGAAAAGAGCTACACGACAGAGTATCGACGTATCTCTAGGATTAGTAGTTTCGAAAATAGCCAGTCGAAGAAGGTAGTAATTGTCTGCGACTGAAAAGTTCCAGCAATATTAAAGACGTAAAACGAATTGAGTCTTTTATGTTCATTGTTGAGTGTGGAACAAGTAAAATCTCTTACAACTTTTTGACGAGCATCACAACAAACGTATCGGTACCGTAACTTAAGATACTGCTTTGTTACGGCTTAGCTGTACTGAGAGACCATTAATTTGTTTATACGATTTGTATGTATTTGGCCTGCAAAATGACATCTGAGCTCCGTGTTTTAATTAAAATTCGGAACCCTTATAGTTTCGTCATGTACGTACGTCCGTCCCTCCTTCCATTCGCAGTATAGCGCAGAAAACTTTAGTGCTAGAAAGCTGTTATTTGGATGGATATACATATTTACTAAAACTACAAAGTGGCAGTATCAAATCTTTAAAAATAGGTAAGACTAAGACGGTAGTAACTAGCTAGATAAAACCTTATCGCTGTTGAAGTTATCCAAAACTTTGGGTACTATCTATCAATGCTATCTCGGCTTCTACAAGTCTTTTTACCCGACTGCCAGGAAGGGTTATGTTTTTCACGCGTAGGTATCTTGCATGTATGTAATATTCTTTATTACCGTATATCGTCCAAACCGCTGAACAGATTTATATAATTAAGATATCTTTAGATTTGTCTTGATAACCCAAGTGTTGTTAGATAAGTTAAATAAAAAGAACAAATATGGTGACTGTAAGATGCCATCGTTTGAAGTATCAAAAAAATCGGATATTGCAATATGTGTATGAAATTAAAGAGCTCACCATAAGAATTTCAAAAAGGTATAACATTATAGCTGTTTTGATAACAGGCGGGTTTTTAAAGTGAAACTTTTATTACATCGTCTCAAACTTTTTGGTCTGTGTGTCGAATGTCGCGTGACGGTCGGCCGCGGAGTGGGGGTAAAGTGAAAGGCGCTCGACAGAGCAGCCGAGGCCAATATGGCGGCGCCACGCCGATGGTTCGCAGCTGACCGTGTAGTGTGTAGGTACATAGTCTATACAAATAGTCTATACTATAGACTATTACTCATTTGTGTCAGTGCTCCACGCTATTTCTTGCTTTTGATAAACAACGACACAGCTAGTCAGTCCGAAAAACTGATCAACGAGGATGATGCCATTTTAATACCCTAAATCGAATATTTATCCAAAAATTTTTAGTTAAATGTCTACAATACGAAAAAAAGTTTCACTTATACCTACCGTGGTTTCATAAAACCACACAATCATTTTTTTAATTTTTAATTTATGCTCAATGTTCTCAAGCAGCCTTGTAAAATTTAAATCGGTCCCGACTGTTAAACCTTCTATGGTGTAGTTGTTCAGCATTACTTTTAATAACATTCTAAAGTACTGGACTTGTTTTTTCCTTTTTAGCATTTTTTACACAGTCGGGTGTTTTGTGTTATTTATATTTTTTTTACTTAAGATATACACGTATGAAAATATGGTATTTAACACTTTATAGAATTTATGCGCATATTAATTTTTCAGCAAACCCAATACTTTTTTCATAAAAAAATATTCAAATACAAATCTTTTACTTTTTTGCTTATTCTGAAACTTGACGAAATTGATGTTACAACCTTTTCCGATGCGGGTATCGAATGTAGTAAAAGAACATGTTTCTATTGCCGTCAAAGTGGTAAAATGAAACCTAAAAAAATATTTTCAGGGTGCCAAGATCCTACGCGTAAAAATAAATATTCTCCTTATATTTTTCTCGTCTACCCCAGTGTTATGTGACGTTGGATATCTTTCAAATATCTACATAGGTTTGCGAAAACCGGCCAAGAGCGTGGCCCGAATCGACACCCACTTAGCCGATCACTGGCATACGTATAGATATATTATTATTAACTATTATATCAAAAATGAAAATAAATTCTGTCTTGAGCGACATGAAATCTCAACAATTCTGCCAGCATCTGCTTATTACGGTATGAATTAATATAAATGATTTGTAATGATCTAAAAGAGTAATAAATTACAGGCCAACTTTATAGCATAGGTTAGTTTCCTACAGCGGCCTTTTATATTGTAATAAAATCATTAATCATTACCGTAAGGCCGAAAAAGCCGCGAAAATTCTTCAAGACAAATATCTGAACGTTCAACAACCATTAAAGGTGAAAATGGAATACTTACTAAGAAGTTTGCATCGCGACCATCAAGAAGCGATATTTTTCAAATTTGAATAAGAGGAAAAGGTATGAGAAATTGGCAGCACTCAATTCATATTAACTTTTTGATCACACTTTTATAAACAGATCTGATATTTTATCTACAGATGCATTACGTGATGTCTTATAACTCTATCACAAACAAAGGTTTCAGGTCATTCTGAATATTTTCCGATCCTTTTGGTTAGATAATATGTATATTCACCTGAAAGCATTATGGATTTTATAATTCTCGTTCAAGATATCACTCCAATAAACGAACCGTTTTTTTAGGGTTCCGAAGTAAAATCGGAACCCTTATAGTTTCGTCATGTCCGTCCGTTAGTCCTTCCCAGACGGACGGACATAGGCATAGGCATCCAAGGCATAGCGCCGAGACCCTTAGTGCTAGAAAGCTGTAATTTGGCATGAATATACATATTTATTAAAACTCCAAAATCGTAGAATAAAATATTGAAAAATACGGGTAACGTGAGGATGAAATGAAGACTAAAAGTGACCACTTACGTATTAATGGTACCAAGTTTTCCACTTATGCATAAAAAATTCACAAACATAATATTAATTTTATCTCAAAAATGACTTCATAAATAGAATGCCTCATAGGATTTTCCAATTTCGACTTAATCCCGTATGAACGTCAACACATTTGACGGCAAGTAATTAAGCCATAGATAACATTTTAGACGCATGTAATCTTCTTTTAATTCTCCTGTTACAGTATCACCTAGTTGCATGTCTGATAATTTTCTATGAAACGTTTTTTGTTCTTTTTGTCTGTTATAGTACAGATTTTACAAAAAACTGTTTTACCAAAAAATATGGGTGTAAATAACTCCATCGACAGTTTAGTGCAAGTCAATCCACTGCTGGAGGGCAACTTGCTGAACAATCAACGCATCAATGACGCCAAGTCTCTCTTGTCTGAAATCGCTGTGACCAGTAACGTGTGATATAGTTTGATTCCGATGGTGGGTGGTTGCACAGTTATTGGATTTGGTTAGGTCTCTAACTAGGTACAACCTATCCCCAAGGGCCAATTTTAAAAACGTTAATATGTTCATGCCGACTACTGGTTAGAAAATATTGTAATTGATAAAATTATATTTAGTACAGGCCAAATATACAACTTTTCCTTAACGTATAAATAAATATCAATCATAATCAAAACGGATAATCCCTTTTAATCGTAGCATTATTTTTTAGATTATGTGTAGATCGTTCGCTTACACCAAGTATGATTATAATGTGATAAAGCCACACTATCCATATAAATACATCTATGATAGCCCTAGTAAAAGCAATAAGAAGTGCGCGCTCAGAACAAGCAATGGCTCGGTTACTGGAATCATGTATTCTTCTTTCGTGTCTTTCTTTACACGGTATTGAAGCCGATGTAGACTTCAGTGGATGGCATCAAAGAGTTGGAATTGAAGAAGCGCAAAAGATTAAACTATCTGAAGATCTATTAAGAATCGTGGGAGGAACTGTTTCCGATCTTAATTCTCATCCTTACCTGGCTGGGTTAGTCATTGATGTTTTTGGAATCCCATCTCCTTCAGCGTGTGGTGGAACACTTCTTTCACAGACAAGAGTACTAACTGCGGCTCATTGCTGGAATGATGGACGGTTTCAAGCTTGGCGCTTCACAGTCGTCCTCGGATCTCAATTCTTATTCCATGGAGGAATAAGAATTCCCACCTCTGCAATTTCATTACATTCAAAATATAATGCACGGACTCTTGCCAACGATATTGCAATGATCCGCTTACCGGTTCGTGTACCGCTATCAAATGACATTCGTACCATAAAGCTACCTTCTGGACCTTTGTTAAATTTTGATTTTACGGGTATTTGGGCTAGAGCAGCTGGGTACGGAAGGTACAGAGATTTTACAACTCCTTCTATGAACACGGAAATAAGGAATGTTATCGTTCAAGTAATAACTCTTCAGCAATGCAGACGTTTATACGGGAACATGGTTTTGGATTCTAACATTTGCACATGTGGACACGGAGGTGTCGGTATCTGTCAAGGAGATTCGGGCGGACCGTTGGTTGTGAGAAGTAATGGAGAAGAAGTTATCATTGGTGTTAGCTCATTTGTAGCAAGGGATGGTTGCGAATTAGGATTACCTTCGGCCTTCGCTAGAGTGTCAAGTTTCCTCGATTGGATAAAGATGCATTTGTAGTTAAAAAAGTATATACTTGGAAGCCTAATGTGTAAAAATTTTATTTGGAAATATGACCTGCTTTTTAGACAATGAGCAGTCTCTGGCGTAAGTATAGTATAATAGTATTGTATACGTATTTAATTAATTTTATTTTCAATATAAGTAATGCCAGTGATTTCTATGCTTTAAACTTAAGTCTATGTGTACGCGTATTAATTATGTAATTCAAAATATATGTAATACATAATTATATTATGTAAATAAGAAACTTGGCTTTCTTTAATTTACCTAATTATTTTAGTTCATTATTCATTCCATATAATATGTGATAGGTTATATTGTTAATATCAATAATAGCTATATTTCTACTATTTTTGACAATATTATAAATTTTAATGTAACAAAAATATATCACTGAAATGGGTACCTACCCATAAGATAATAGTATAATTGATTATAGTCCTGTTAACAATAAGTATAATATAAAAAATAAACGCCAGAATCCTTTTTAATAAAAACGTAGAGTGAATTTACAGAGCGTTTGATAATTTTATACCATTTCCAAGTATTTTTAACAAATTCGCAATAAAACAAAAATCTGGCTATCCTTGTATCTTGTAAACTTACGTTGCCACAATGGCGTAGCGTGGAAGGGGGGGTGGGAGGTCCATGGCCCCGGGCAGCATACGAAGAGAGGCGGCAGAAAGCCACTCGATTTTTAAATAAAAAAACAAAACCATATAAGGGCCTGCATCCATATTAGTCGACGAACTTAACTTAGATCAAGCTCCTCAAGATGTAATTAGAGAATTTCAACTTTAGATAGAAATTAACCGTAATTAATTTTGTACGCCAATTATTGGCAGAGTAAGCGAACTATGTCTTAATGTTACCATCATTATGTACCTTATTTCACAAATAAAATATTTGATTGATTGATTGATATATGCGTACGTTTATGAAGCTCTATAGCTGCATCAGATCCAGACTTTAAAAAAGAGAACATTAAATCAAGCTCTCTGAGTTCATTCAGAGTTCTTATACATATATTGAGTCCAAACTCGAAGACAGCACGTACCAAAAATTATTATAACCTAACGAGAATTTTTTTAACATCTGCCATTAGTAATATTATACCTAAAGATCCGAACAAGGCTCGACCTGCACCCATCTATTTAATGGATCAAAAGTTTTTTAGTATGTTAAAAAGTATGTCGCAGGTAATACTCAATTTTTGTGCAGTAATATGCACAATGCATTATTTGTCTAAAGAGGGCTATTTCTAGATTCGTATATCTGATTACAAATACTAAGCTATAACAATAAGTAAACAGACGGTTTGTTTTATAATTTAACGACAATACCTATCTCTTACAAACAGCGGGCAATCTCACAAAGTAAGATTAATTACAGTAAAGTGATGAGCAATAAATCCAAAATATTTAAGCATTGCGCCATTTCTCTAAGGATTAATTTTAACGGAAATACTGTGGGTAATTAATAAATACATATATATTTTCTTGTTAAAGTAAAGTACTTAGTAAAGTACACGCAATTTTTGTCGATGGTAGGCGAATATCGAAGTTTAAGTAATAAATCCCTGTATAAATGTATAGAAGCCTATAATTAAAATTAAGAGAATGCAGGTTCCCAATTAATACTACAACAAAGACTTCACACGAATCTAAACAATGATGTTAGTGTTCAAAAGATGATTGTGCACTATGACGTCGTAAGCCTATTGGCCGCTAGCCATTCTGTCAGAGTACTCAGAGTACCGGAGTATACTTCGTTTGTGTGAAGTGTGTGTAGTACCCTTAATTATTTGCAGCAATCATGGAGTATTGAGGTAGAAGGAGAGCCATCTCACATGACCGGAAGGTTGAAAATGTGTCCCGCTGTTTACTGAAAAACACCGCTGTTCCCATAATGGCCATTCGAATAGAGCTAGTGTCTGATAAATAGAGCGATATGAACATCTGTTGTTAACGGAGTCAAGTTTGCTGAGTGATGCCACCTGTAGTGAATGGCGCTAGTGTTTGTTAAATAGATAAACGAACATAGCTGTTGTAGACCACATCGTAGTGCCACCCGTAATTGGACGTGTTTTTACGGACACTTTCCATACACAAAGATGGCCCTCCTTCTACTCTATAGCAATGCTAAGTACATTGCTATATCAGAATTGAAGATTTTTAACTGTTGCAACTATATCCTTCCACAGATCCACAGAAGCATCACCCTCGGATCGACTTCCCAACACGCTACCTCAGCTTTGGAGAAACGCTTCGAGTCAACTGTACTACCGCGCCCGCACTCCCAGCACCGCATATTACATGGTTTATCAATGGAATAAAGGTTAGCACATGTTATAATACCACTATTTTTTATTGATGTACGGGAAAATATGACATTTAAGTAAATTACCAAGTTGGTTCAGTGTCAATGCACTACACTCTTTTTTGTATAAGATCATTGACTATAGGTACTTCAAAAATTTACCTACTCTACAAAAAAATGTGTGCCTATTGTGTTTTGATGGCTTTTCCTTTATTCATGAAGAATTTGGCACCAAAAAATTATTTTTATAAGAAGCAAAAGTATTTGTAATTATTATTTCAGATGGACGAAGTTGCAGCCCATTCGCACAAATACCGCGTCTCGATGAGTGAGAGGAGTGGAAGAAGATTGCAGCGGGTTTTGGAGCATGAGACAAGTCTCAGTTCTCCGCCGCCAGTGCTAGCTTTGACCCACATGTCCCATGTAGCAACAAGATTACCTGGGTGCAGTCTTAAGGAGAACCAGGTAATTCACCATTCCCTAATAGTTTTGATTTCCGTAATTTTACTCCTCAGGCATGTAATATCAGACACTGTATATTCAGTAATACAGACCTGTCCTTCATAGCCTAGACCCATAGATGTAGTAGGTACCTATAGATTGATATGAACTAGGAACTGTATTTTAATTCCGTATTCACGAGTATTACGAGTTAATTACTGTAACAGATGACATTCAATTGATTTCAATTTGCGATTATTGTTAAAGACTCGTTCACGTAACTCTGTACCCCACAGCAGTCTGATTTTAACTCAAGTTTACGCTTCAGGGCTTAAGGAAATTACTTTTATGCTAATTATTCAGCACGTTACGTGCGAACTGCGAATCTAACCTACGACAGGTTGATAGGTAATCCGCATACAATTCCCAGGTTTATACATAATATAATACACAACCGTTTTAACTGTAGGTACATTTATTATGTAGGTTTAAGCTATTGCCCCACCTATGGGAATGAATGATAGTTACATTACAGTTGTATCACTAGTTATGTTGTAAAAAGACGAGACACAATTATTTCTTCATTAAAAATATATTAATGCAAAATAAAAAAAATTGCCCAAAAGTAGATTAACGCCCCAACGCAATGTCACTAACGGTTACTTAAATCGCTTCTTAGTAAAGAATCACCATAAAAATACTGTACTGAGCGATTTCAGTAACCGTTAGTGACTCTTGATTTGGGGCGTAAGGAAGGTATTTTATCTATAATATAAAAGGTAAAAGAAAATATTTCTTTATTACATTTAAAATAAATTGATTCCAAAGTGAAAACCTAACGGTACTCCACTGCACTTTGTTACAGATAGGTGAATTGAAGGAATCTGAAGACTCCAACGTAATACTAGGATCCAGCCGGCATAAAGGTAGACGCCCAACCCGTGGACGAGACCTCTACGTCACTGTATCAGAGCTACAGTTGGTAGCGACTGGGAGGCTAGATATATCCTGTGTT